>CM033714.1:13782617-14069123 GCA_019671005.1 Hibiscus mutabilis | reverse complement strand
ATAGTTGCTTACAAGAAATCCTAATTCCTTATACTCTTGGTAAGGATTTCAGTAGGTACCTAAATTCATAAGCTATGTACGTAACTTATTACAGCTTTTTTAATGAAAGAAGCAGGTACCGAATTCTTTACACTTGAACACCAATGCCAAAACTAGCTCAACTAAGTGTAAGAATTTATGTACATACATTGCTGCTTACAAGAAAACCTAATCCCTTACACTCTTGGTAAGGATTTCAGAACGTACTAAATTCTTAAGATTTATACGCAACTTATTAAAACTTTTGTAAGGAATGAAGTAGGTACCGAATTCTTTACACTTGGGCACTAAAGCCAAAATTAGCTCAACTAAGTGTAAGAATTTATGTACATACATAGTTGCTTACTATAAAACCTAATTCCTTATACTCTTGGCAAGGATTTCTTTAGGTACCTAAATTCTTAAGCTCTATACATAACTTATTTCAACTTTTTTAATGAAAGAAGTAGGTACCGAATTCTTTACACTTGAACACCAATGCCAAAACTAGCTCAACTAAGTGTAAGAATTTATGTACATACATAGTTGCTTACAGGAAAACCTATTTCCTTACTCTCTTGGTAAGGATTTCAGTAGGTACCATAAATATTAAACTCTATATGTAACTTATTACAACTTTTGTAATGAAAAAAGTAGGGACCGAATTCTTTACACTTGAACACCAAAGCCAAAAGTTGCTCAACTAAGTGTAAGAATTTATGTACATACATAGCTTCTTACAAGAAAACCTAATTCATTACACTCTTGGAAATGATTTCAGTAGGTACCTAATTTCTTAAGCTTTATACGTAACTTATTACAACTTTTGTAAGGAAAGAAGTGGGTACCAAATTCTTTAAACTTGGACAGCAAAGCCAAAAGTAGCTCAACTAAGTGTAAGAATTTATGTACATACATAGTTTCTTACAAAAAAACATAATTCATTACACTATTGGAAAGGATTTCAGTAGGTACCTAATTTCTTAAGCTTTATATGTAACTTATTATATCTTTTGTAAGGAAAGAAGTAGGTACCGAATTCTTTACACTTGGACATCAAAGCCAAAAGTAGCTCAACTAAGTGTAAGAATTTAGGTATACACAAAGTTTCTTACAAAAAATGTAATTCCTTACACTCTTGGTAAGGATTTCAGTAGGTACCTAAATTCTTAAGCTCTATACAAAAAAAAATGTACATACATAATTGCTTACAAGAAAACCTAATTCCTTACACTCTTGGTAATGATTTCAGTAGGTATCAAAAATATTAAGCTCTATACGTAACTTATTACAACTTTTGTAAGGAAAAAAATAGGTACTGAATTCTTTACACTTGGACACCAAAGCCAAATGTTACTCAACTAAGTGTAAGAATTTATGTACATACATAGTTTCTTACAAGAAAACCTAATTCCTTACACTCTTGTTAAGGATTTCAGTAGGTACCTAATTTCTTATGCTTTATACGTAACTTATTACAACTTTTGTAAGGAAAGAAGTAGGTAGCGAATTCTTTACACTTGGACACCAAAGCCAAAAGAAGCTCAACCAAGTGTAAGAATTTATGTACATACATAGTTGCTTACAAGAAAACCTAATTTCTTACACTCTTGGTAAGGATTTCAGTAGGTACCTAAATTTTTAAGCTCTATACGTAACTTATTACAACTTTTATAATGAAAGAAATAGGTACTGATTTTTTTACACTTGAACACCAAAGCCAAAACTAGCTCAACTAAGTTTAAGAATTTATGTACATACATAGTTTCTTTCAAAAAACGTAATTCCTTACACTATTGGTAATGATTTCAGTAGGTATCAAAAATATTAAGCTCTATACGTAACTTATTACAACTTTTGTAAGGAAAAAAATAGGTACCGAATTCTTTACACTTGGACACCAAAGCCAAATGTAGCTCAAATAAGTGTAAGAATTTATGTACATACATAGTTGCTTACAAGAAAACCTAATTCCTTACCCTCTTGGTAACGATTTCAGTAGGTACCAAAAATATTAAGCTCTATACGTAACTTATTACAACTTTTGTAAGGAAAAAAGTAGGTTCCGAATTCTTTACACTTGGACACCAAAGCCAAAAGTACCTCAACAAAGTGTAAGAATTTATGTACATACATAGTTGGTTACAAGAAAACCTAATTCCTTACACTCTTGGTAAGGATTTCAGTAGGTACCTAAATTCTTAAGCTCTACACATAACTTATTACAACTTTTGTAATGAAAGAAGTAGGTACCGAATTCTTTAGACTTGAACACCAAAGCCAATACTAGATCAACTAAGTTTAAGAATTTATGTACATACATAGTTGCTTACATGAAAACCTAATTCATTACACCCCTGGTAAGGATTTCAGTAGGTACATGAAATATTTAGCTCTATACGTAACTTATAACAAATTTTGTAAGAAAAGAAGTAGGTACCGAATTCTTTACACTTGGACACCAAAGCCAAAAGTAGCTAAACTAAGTGTAAGAATATATGAACAAACATAGTTTCTTACAAAAAAACCTAATTCATTGCACTCTTGGTAAGGATTTCAGTTGGTACCTAATTTCTTAAGCTTTATACGCAACTTATTATAACTTTTGTAAGAAAAGAAATAGGTACCGAATTCTTTACACTTGGACACCAAAGCAAAAAGGAGCTCAACTAAGTGTAAGAATTTATATACATACATAGTTTCTTATAAAAAACGTAATTACTTACACTCTTGGTAATAATTTCAGTAGTTACCTAAATTCTAAAGCTTTATACGTAACATATTACAACTTTTGTACGGAAAGTAGTAGGTACCGAATTCTTTACACTTGACACCAAAGCCAAAAGTAGCTCAACTAAGTGTAAGAATTTATATACATACATAGTACTTACAAGAAAACCTAATTCCTTACACTCTTGGTAAGGATTTCATTAGGTACATATATTCTTATGCTCTATACGTAACTTATTACAACTTTTTTAATTAAAGTAGTAGGTTCCGAATTCTTTACATTGGACACCAAAGCCAAAAGTAACTCAACTAAGTGTAAGAATTTATGTACATACATAGTTGCTCACAAGATAACCTAATTCCTTACTCTCTAGTAAGGATTTCAATAAGTACCTAAATTCTTAAGCTTTATACGTAACTTATTACAACTTTTGTAATGAAAGAAGTAGGTGCCGAATTCTTTACACGTGAAGACCAAAGCCAAAAGTTGCTCAACTAAGTGTAAGAATTTATGTACATACATAGTTACTTACAAGAAAACCTAATTCCTTACACTCTTGGTAAGGATTTCAGTAGGAACCAAAAATATTAAGCTATATACGTAACTTATTACAACTTTTGTAAGGAAACAAGTAGGTACTGAATAATTTACACTTGGACACCAAAGTCAAAAATTACTCAACTAAGTGTAAGAATTTCTGTACAATAATAGTTGCTTACAAGAAATCCTAATTCCTTACACTCTTGGTAAGGATTTCAGTAGGTACCTAAATTCATAAGCTCTGTAAGTAACTTATTACAATTTTTTTTAATGAAAAAAGTAGGTACCGAATTCTTTACACTTGAACACCAATGCCAAAACTAGCTCAACTAAGTGTAAGAATTTCTTTACATACATAGTTGCTTACAAGAAAACCTAATTCCTTACTCTCTTGGTAAGGATTTCAGTAGGTACCTAAATTCTTAAGCTTTATACGTAACTTATTACAAATTTTGTAAGGAAAGAAGTAGGAACCGGATTCTATACAGTTGGACACCATAGCCAAAAGTAGCTCAACTAAGTGTAAGAATTTATGTACATACATAGTTTCTTACAAAAAAACCTAATTCATTACACTCTTGGTAAGGATTTCAGTAGTTACCTAAATTCTTAATCCTTATACGTAACTTATTACAACTTTTGTAAGGAAAGAAGTAGGTACCGAATTCTTTACACTTGGACATCAAAGCCAAAAGTAGCTCAACTAAGTGTAAGAATTTATGTACATACATAGTTGCTTACATGAAAACCTAATTCTTACAAAAAAAGGTACCTAAATTCATTACACTACATAACTTATTTCAACTTTTGTAATGAATGAAGTAAGTACCGAATTCTTTACTCTTGAACACTAAGGCCAAAAGAAGCTCAACTAAGTGTAAGAATTTATGTACATAGATAGTTGCTTACATGAAAACCTAATTTCTTACACTCTTGGAAAGGATATCAGTAGGTACCTAAAATATTAAGCTCTATACGCAACTTATTACAACTTTTGTAAGGAAAGAAGTAGGTATCAGATTATTTACACATGGACACCAAAGCCAAAAGTAGCTCAACTAAGTGTAAGAATTTATGTACATACATAGTTTTTTTACAAAAAAACCTAATTCATTACATTATTGCAAAGGATTTTAGTAGGTACCTAATTTCTTAAGCTTTATACGTAACTTATTATAACTTTTGTAAGGAAAGAAGTAGATACCAGATTCTTTACACTTGGACACCAAAGCCAAAAGTAGTTCAACTAAGTATAAGAATTTATGTACATACAAAGTTTATTACAAAAAAATGTAATTCCTTATACTCTTGGTAACGATTTCTGTAGGTACCTAAATTCCTAAGCTCTATACAAAAAAAATGTACATACATAGTTGCTTACAAGAAAACCTAATTCCTTACACTCTTGGTAAGGATTTCAATAGGTATCAAAAATATTAAGCTCTATACGTAACTTATTACAACTTTTGTAAGAAAGAAGTAGGTACTGAATTCTTTACAGTTGGACACCAAAGCCAAAAGTTACTCAACTAAGTGTAAAAATTTATGTGCATACATAGTTTCTTACAAAAAAACCTAATTTCTTACACTACATAGGATTTTAATAGGTACAAAAAACTTATTACAAACTTTTGTAAGGAAAGAAGTAGGTATCGAATTCTTTACACTTGAACACCAAAGCCAAAACTAGCTCAACTAAGTGTAAGAATTTATGTACATACATAGTTGCTTACAAGAAAACCTAATTCCTTACTCTCTTGGTAAGGATTTCAGTAGGTACCTAAATTCTTAATCTTTATACGTAACTTATTACAAATTTTGTAAGGAAAAAAGTAGGAACCGAATTCTTTACACTTGGACACCAAAGCCAAAAGTAGCTCAACTAAGTGTAATAATTTATGTACATACATAGTTTTTACAAAAAACCTAATTCATTACATTCTTGGTAAGGATTTCAGTATGTACCAAAATTATTAAACTTTATACGTAACTTATTATAACTTTTGTGATGAAAGAAGTAGGTACCGAATTCCTTACACTTGAACACCAAAGCCAAAAGTTGATCAACTAAGTGTAACAATTTATGTACATACATAGTTGCTTACAAGAATACCTAATTCCTTACTCTCTTGGTAAGGATTTCAGTAGGTACCTAAATTCTTAATCTTTATACGTAACTTATTACAACTTTTGGAATGAATGAAGTAGGTACCAAATTCTTTACAATTGAACACCAAAGCCAAAAGTTACCCAACTAAGTGTAAGAATTTATGTACATACATAGTTGCTTACAAGAAAACCTAATTCCTTACACTCTTGGTAAGGATTTCAGTAGGTACCAAAAATATTAAGCTCTATACGTAACTTATTACAACTTTTGTAAGGAAAGGAGTAGGTACCAAATTCTTTACACTTGGACACCAAAGCCAAAAGTAGCTCAACTAAGTGTAAGAATTTATGTACATACATAGTTGCTTACAATAAAACCTAATTCCTTACACTATTGGCAAAGATTTCAGTAGATACCTAAAATATTAAGCTCTATACGTAACCTATTACAACTTTTGTAAGGAAAGATGTTGGTACCGAATTCTTTACACTTGGACACCAAAGCCAATGGTAACTTAACTAAGTGTAAGAATTTATGTACATACATAGTTTCTTACAAAAAACCTAATTCCTTACACTATTGGTAAGGATTTCAGTAGGTACCTAATTTCTTAAGCTTTATACTTAACTTATTACAACTTTTGTAAGGAAACAAGTAGGTACCGAATTCTTTACACTTGGACACCAAAGCCAAAAGTTGTTTATCTAAGTGTAAGCATTTATGTACATACACAATTGCTTACAATAAAACCTAATTTCTTTCACTCTTGGTAAGGATTTCAGTAGGTACCAAAAATATTAAGCTCTATACGTAACTTATTACAACTTTTGTAAGGAAAAAAGTAGTTACCGAATTCTTTACACTTGGACACCACAGCCAAAAGTAGCTCAACTATGTGTGAATTTGTGTATATACATAGTTGCTTACAAGAAAGCCTAATTCCATACTCTCCTTGTAATGATTTTAGTAGGGACCTAAATTCTTAAGCATTACATGTAACTTATTACAACTTTTGTAAGGAAAGAAGTCGGTAGCGAATTCTTTACACTTGGACACCAAAGCCAAAAGTAGTTCAAATAAGTGTAAGAATTTATGTACATACATAGTTGATTGTATGAAAACCTAATTCCTTACACTCTAGGTACCAAAAATATTAAGCTCTATACGTAACTTATTACAACTTTTGTAACGAAAGAAGTTGGAACCGAATTCTTTACACTTGGACACCAAAGCAATAGTAACTCAACTAAGTGTAAGAATTTATGTACATACATAGTTGCTTACAAGAAAACTCAATTCCTTACACTCTTGGTAAGGAATTTAGTAGGTACGTAAATTCTTAAGCTCTATACATAACTCATAACAACTTTTGTAATGGAAGAAGTAGGTATCGAATTCTTTACACTTGAACACCAAAGCCAAAACTAGCTCAACTAAGGGTAAGAATTTATTTACATACATAGTTGCTTGCAAGAAAACCTAATTCCTTACTCTCTTGGTAAGAATTTCAGTAAGTACCTAAATTCTTAAGCTTATACGTAACTTATTACAACTTTTGTAATGAAAGAAGTAGGTACCAAATTCTTTACACTTGGACACCAAAGCCACAAGTAGCTCAACTAAGTGTAAGAATTTATGTACATACATAGTTTTGTAAGGAAAAGTAGCTCAAATAGTTGCTTACAAGAAAACCTAATTCCTTACACTATTGGTAAAGATTTCAGTAACTAAAATATTAAGCTCTATACGTAACTTATTACAACTTTTGTAAGGAAAGATATAGGTATCGAATTCTTTACACTTGGACACCAAAGCCAAAGGTAACTCAACTAAATATAAGAATTTATGTACATACATAGTTTCTTAAAAAAAACTATTTCCGTACACTATTGGTAAGGATTTCAGTAGGTACCTAATTTCTTAAGCTTTATACGTAACTTATTACAACTTTTGTAAGGAAATGTAGTTACCGAATTCTTTACACTTAGACACCAAAGCCAAAAGTTGTTCAACTAAGTGTAAGAATTTATGTACATACATAGTTTCTTACAAGAAAATGTATTTTCTTTCACTCTTGGTAAGGATTTCAGTAGGTACCTAAAATATTAAGCTCTATAGGTAACTTATTACAACTTTTGTAAGGAAAGAAGTATGTACCAAATTCTTTACACTTGGACACCACAACCAAAAGTAACTCAACTAAGTATAAAAAATTATGTACATACATAGTTTCTTACAAAAACCTAATTCCTTATACTCTTGGTAAGGATTTCTGTAGGTACCTAATTTCTTAAGCTTTATACGTAACTTATTACAACTTTTGTAAGGAAAGAAGTAGGTACCAAAATCTTTACACTTGGACACCAAAGCCAAAGGTAACTCAACTAAGTGTAAGAATTTATGTACATACATAGTTTCTTACAAAATAACGTAATTCCTTACAGTCTTGGTAAAGATTTCAGTAGGTACCTAAATTCTTAAGCTTTATATGTAACTTATTACAACTTTTGTAAGGAAAGAAGTAGGTACCGAATTCTTTACACATGGACACCAAAGCCAAAAGTAGCTCAACTAAATGTAAGAATTTATGTACATTAATAGTTGCTTACAAGAAAACCTAATTCCTAACAGTCTTGATAAGGATTTCAGTAGGTACCTAAATTCTTAAGCTCTATACGTAACTTATTACAACTTTTGTAATGAAAGAAGTAGGTACCGAATTCTTTACACTTGAACACCAATGCCAAAACTAGCTCAACTAAGTGTAAGAAATTATGTACATACATAGTTGCTTACAAGAAAACCTAATACCTTACACTCTTAGTAAGGATTTCAGTAGGCACCTAAATTCTGAATATTTATACGTAACTTATTAGAACTTTTGTATGGAACGAAGTAGGTACCTAATTTTTTACACTTGGACACCAAAGCCAAAAATAGCTAAATTAAGTGTAAGAATTTATGTATATACATAGTTGCTTACAAGAAAACCTAATTCTTTACAGTCTTGGTAAGGATTTCATTAGGTAACTAAGTTCTTAAGCACTATACGTAACTTATTACAACTTTTGTAATGAAAGAAGTAGGTACCGAATTCTCTGCACTTGAACAACAATGCCAAAACTAGCTCAACAGAGTGTAAGAATTTATGTACATACATAGTTGCTTACAACAAAACCTAATTTCTTACCCTCTTGGTTAGGATTTCAGTAGGTACCAAAAATATTAAGCTCTATATGTAACTTATTACAACTTTTGTAACGAAAGAAGTAGGTACCGAATTCTTTACACTTCGACACCAAAGCCAAAAGTAACTCAACTAAGTTTTAGAATTTATGTACATACATAGTTGCTTACAAGAAAATCTAATTACTTACACTCTTGGTAAGGATTTCAGTAAGTACCTAAATTCTTAGGCTTTATACGTAACTTATTACAACTTTTGTGATAAAAGAAATAGGTACCAAATTCTTTACACTTGGACACCAAAGTCAAAAGTAGCTCTACTAAGTGTAAGAATTTAAGTACATACATATTTTTTTACAAAAAAAACGTAATTCCTTACACTCTTGGTAAGGATTTCAGTAGGGACCTAAATTCTTAAGCTTTATATGTAACTTATTACAACTTTTTCAAGGAATGAAGTTAGTACGAATTCTTTACACTTGGACACCAAAGCCAAAAGTAGCTTAAATAAGTGTAAGAATTTATGTACATACATAGTTGCTTACAAGAAAACCTAATTCCTTACACTCTTGGTAAAGATTGCAGCATGTACCAAAAATATTAAGCTCTATATGTAACTTATTACAACTTCTGTAAGGAAAGAAGTAGGTACCAAATTCTTTACACTTGTACACCAAAGCCAAAAGTAACTGAACTAAGTGTAAGAATTTATGTACGTACATAGTTGTTTGCAAGAAAACCTAATTCCTTACACTCTTGGTAAGGATTTCAGTAGGTACCTAAGTTCTTAAGCTTTATACATAACTTATTACAACTTTTGTAATGAAAGAAGTAGGTACTGAATTCTTTATACTTGAACACCAAAGCCAAAACTAGCTCAACTAATTGTAAGAATTTATGTACATACATAGTTGCTTACAAGAAAACCTAATTCCTTACTCTCTTGGTAAGGATTTCAGTACGTATCTAAATTCTTAAGCTTTATACGTAACTTATTACAACTTTTGTAATGAAAGAAGTAGATACCAGATTCTTTACACTTGGACACCAAAGCCAAAAATAGCTCAACTAAGTGTAAGAATTTATGTACATACATAGTTGCTTACAAGAAAACCTAATTCCTCACACTCTTGATAATGATTTCAGTAGGTACCTAAAATATTAAGCTCTATACGTAACTTAATACAACTTTTGTAAGGAAAGATGTAGGTACCAAATTCTTTAGACTTGGACACCAAAGCCAAAGGTAACTCAACTAAGTGTAAGAATTTATGTACATACATAGTTGCTTACAAGAAAACTTAATTCCTTACACTCTTGGTAAGGATTTCAGTTGGTACCAAAAATATTAAGCTCTATACGTAACTTATTACAACTTTTGTAAGGAAAAAAATAGGTACCGAATTCTTTACACTTGGACACCAAAGTTAAAAGTAACTCAACTAAGTGTAAGAATTTATGTACATACATAGTTGCTTACAAGAAAACCTAATTCCTTACACCATCGGTAAGGATTTTAGTAGGTACCAAAAATATTAAGCTCTATACGTAACTTGTTACACCTTTTCTAAGGAAAGATGTAGGTACCGGATTCTTTACACTTGGACACCAAAGCCAAAAGTAACTCAACTATGTGTAAAATCAAATAAGCCTCTAAAGCTTGAGAACGAAAAAATTCCTTTTGAATCATTAGATGTTTGGTCTAATGACAGCCTAAAGAACAGTACATATAAAAGCAAACAATAAAAATTCATTTAAATCATTATCTTTGCATTCTTCCAACTATTTTTGAATTCCCTCCAGGGATATATCAATGCTACAAACAAGAAAAAAGAAATTAAAACATCAATCATCTTAAAAATAAAAAAGTCATTTTGTTGGTCTTTGTTCTCTTTCACCCTTTACAATGCACATGGTAATCGAAGTAAACATTGTACTGCAAATTAACAACAAATCAATAATATATATTACAACACTAAAAAGATTGAACTGTGAAGACATGAAAGAACATATCAATGATTAAATGAGAATAAACAAAAAATAATCACAAATTAGAGAATGACCTACTTTTCCTGAAACACACCAACTTTGGTCTACTTAGTGCCACTAAATTTACAAATGGTAGTTGTGACTATGAGACTTGTGATTATAGATATATTTACTCCATAGTGAAGGCAATCATAAAAATCATAAGGGTTAAAAAGTTTAAAAGATTTAATGTTGCTAATGTAAAGAGATACAAACCATAACATTGTTATAAATAACTTAGTGGCATCAACAGAAGATTAAAATATTCATACATTAGTGAATAAAACTTGCTAGTTGCAAATATAAAGTAGGAATAATGGATTGGAGATGAAAACATAGGAAGAAGCTCTACAGTGAAAAATATAGATGGAACTGAGTTTAACCTATGAAGAAATAAGTCAACCAGATAAACAAAGACCTATACAATTCTCATTCTCATGCATAATAACATATTCCAAGAAGGAACACTTTAAAATACCTATAGTCAAGTTTTATATAATAATGTAAATGTAATAGTCCAAGCAACCAACTTTCCAATGAATTTTCCTGAAGAATGAACTATAACAAAACCTTTAAAGACCGATCAAATAGTAGACCCAAAGAAAACTAGCCTTGTATTACTAGTCATTCATCTCAAATCATATTTGAACATTTTCCTAGCAAACTTCATATACCATCATTTATACAGCAAACATATAGAGATGTCAGGAATGCAACAAACCCAAATACCAAGTCATTAACTTAATCCCTATAAAGCCAAAAAATCAAACACTCCATAGAAAATTCACACAGAGACTTATATAGTGATGTCAATCAATCTTAAATATCATCAACGATTAGACAATGGTTCATCATAAACAAAAAAAAACCTTAAAATTCTCTCCCATTACTTGTATGCCTTTCTTCGATTCTTTTAAACTCCTCGAGCACCTCATGTGTGAAACAAAATAACACAAAAATCAAACTTTTCAAGAGAAAATTTCATTTTCCTTTACAACCAAGAGATACCCATTTCATTTTCACAAACTTTCACTTAGTTATGCTAAAAAGAAAAAAAGAAGACAAATGAAGTCGAACAACAACAATTTAAATAAAAGAATCAACATAACTGTAATCACTCATTTTTACTTAAATATATTAATATTGCATGTATATTTATTATATGAATGTTACTAATATAAGGTGATGTGTGCATGTATAAGCTATGTATACGTATTAGGGGTGTATGTATGTCACGTATGTATCTAGGGTATAAGCGTATATAGATGTTATGTTAATTATATGTATGATTATACGTACGTATACTAGAATATTATATTAATTAATGATCGTATAATATAAGTATATATTTTCGTATGTATATGTATTGCTGTTATAATTATACTATTATTGGGCTGACAAAATGAAAAAATTAATTACATTAAACCCAAATAAAAAATTACAGTCCAATTACAAATCCAATTACAAGGCCCGTTTGGCCCAAATCTGAATCCCATTTAATTACAATGTGCAGGTAACTGTGGGCCGTTGGATCAAGATCTGATCCAACGGCCACGATGCAACCAAGGTCAAAAATATCTGCCAGGCGCGTGCTCCACACGTATGGACCGTTCGAGTGCCACGCGCGTGTGTGGTCCACGCGCGGACGCTTTAATATCCCACGCGCGCGTAAGATCCACGCGTTCTGACTCCTCGACTGCGGAGCTCTACGTGGCAAAATCTCAAGCCGTCTCATCAGATCGAGGCTTCATCCAGGCCGATCGTTCTTCAAGCCATCTCGACCGTTAGATCAGATCTGATCTAACGGCCGAAAATGCGTCTGGCCTCTGGCAGAATGACCACACCGCCACCGCGCCGATATTCAGTCCCCGCGTTCAGATTATGCCAAAGACAACAAGCAAATGTCAGATCTGGAAAAGAAGATACAAGTTGCAACAAAAGCGAGGCGGTGATATATATGAAACGGGTCATTTGTAACGGGAATTTTAGCGAGCGAGCAAAAAGATTAGCAAAAAAAAGAGAGAGTAGTAACAAAAAAAAGAAAGAACAGATCTTGTAAAACCAAAAAATTTGTAACGAAATAAGATAATCAAAAAGGCGATCCAGTGGTAATTTTTTGTCTTTTTTTTTCTTTGCTTTCTTTGCATGCATATACTGAAATGTAAATAAAAAACGAAACAAAAAAAAAGAAGTAGTCTTACTGGCGTTGTGCAGGGGTCTTCCTTCTCTCGGTGACAAACCTCTCGGCTTCTACAAGCCGGATCCCAGTGAACTAAAGGGAAGAGAAGACCCTTTGTAGTTGTATTTTGGTCTAAAAAATATTTTTTTTGGGTTCGTATTTCTTAGATCTAGAGTAAAAGAAAGGGTATCCTCTGAATCCAACCACGAATTCGTATTGAGGACGACAAGGGGAATGTTTTGGTGTATTTTGGGAGCCTACCGGCGCCGGTTAGCGGCGGCCGGCGGCGTAGAATACGGCGGCCGGCCGCCAGATTCTGGGTTTTGCAAGAACATTTGAGAGAAAAGATGAACACTGGTTATTTGAAATCAAGAATGAAATGAAAATGGAGAAAATTTGGTTTCGGTCTGAAAATAGCCCTTATATAGATGTTATTATTTTACTAAATGGGTAAATTACACACTTAATCCCACCGCGTTTTCAATATTTTCATTTTTGTCTTGCCGCATGGTATAATCACAGTCCCAGTCCCCCTGAGTTTTCAAAAGTCACAATTTAGTCCCTAAATTACACCGAATCAGTTTCTGAATGGTAAAATTACGTCCTTAATCATCCCGCGTTTTTGGATTTTTCACTTTGGGTCTGCCCCTTGGTCTAATTACAATTCTGGTCCTTTTAGGTTTTGTTTGTTTCGCAATTTCGTCCCCAAATTACATATTATTGTTCTTTAATTTCCGCCACTGATTTTCGTTTTCCTTTTATTTCAGTCCTGTTTTCTTTGTAAATATTATTGTTCATATTATAATCGTATATGTTGATATTATTTTATTTTATGTCTCCCGTATATGACTCGTTTTATGTTTATATGTATATATGTGTCAAGTATGATATTCGTTTTTTATCTGGTTATTCATATCAAGCATGTTATGTTTTAATTGGTTCGTACATGGCGTATGTTGTATTTTACATGTGTGTGTTTCCTTATTTTTTAGGGGGTTACATGTTAGTGTATTTACCCTTTTTGTACGACATGTGGACCCGTATGTGTTGAAATATGTTTTATTACCAGTGTGCATGTCTTTTTGAAATACTTGTTCGTATATATGTACTTATTCCTGCCTTGTTATTTTGACATATGATAGTTGTTTTTATCTATTATTTAGAACAATATGTATATATATATACATGTTTTAGTCTAAAATATCATTCATGTTAAATTAGTATTCTGGTATGTCAATTTTTATTATATTTAAATGTTTTGTCATGTTTTACGTTTTTGCCACTAAGATTGCATATCGAGATATAACTTGTTAATGCGGAGTCCTTTTATCCGAGCGTAAACGGGGCCAGTATCAAGCGTAGTGATAGTGGTTGGGCGTTTATTCTCGGATAACGGGACCCTTAAAATATATTCGCAATTATGACCGAAATTTAAAATAATCGTCACTCTAATCCGGAAAATCCAATATTAATAAAGCGGTAATTATTAAAGTACCAATTTTGGGGTGGTGTGGGGTGCTAATCCTTCCCCATCCGTAACCGACTCCCGAACCCCGTCTTTTTGAATCTGGGTTTGTGGTGTCCGCCTACCTAAGTGGCCGGTGGCGACTCCATTTTTATAAGGTTTTTGTAAACCCCACGGAATAAATATTTTATATCCAAACACCTTTCAAACACACCTTTCAAAAATCATCGTTTTTATTTTAGCGATATATATCTGGAAAAAGCCATTCGCTACAGATGGCGACTCCGCTGGGGACATTTTTTGTTTTTTGAAAAAAAACAAATGAGAGTCAAGCTTTTAAAATAATTACCGCTTTACTAATGTTGGAAGTTCCGGATTAAAGTGACTATTAAATTAACATTCGGTCATAATTGCGCGTTTATTTTAACGCATTTAAAATATGGCATATAAACCCGTCTTTTTAAGTGGGGGAAAACGCTAATGCTTTCGTGGAGATATCGTTCTCCCGTATGGGCCTAGCAAGTACCTTCGGGGCTCGAGTACCTTATGCTTTCGTAAGGATATCGTTCCTTCGACGCGGGCATAAGCGAATGAGTCCCCCGAATTGAACCCGTTGAAAGGAGCCTATAATGGGTGATGATCGGGGCCTTGCTACCCTTAGTAGGGGACAGCAAGGACAATTCGGGTACCTCCTAGCACCAACACTGCATGTAGAGAACATAGAAACCTACCCTGTTAGAGCCATGCGGATAACCTTAGGTTTTAGACGGGATAAATAGGGTTGCTTTGTGTGTTTATTTCTGTTTAATTTTGTCATTTTATTTATATATCTATCAATTTTATCTGGTACTGACTTGTTTTCTTTTCGCTTTTGTTCTTTTTCTCATACATCATTGCATTTGCATCGCATAAAGGTACTGGATCAAGTGGTTTGCCTGATCAGAAAGTCTTTCACTATGGAAAAAAGGTGCCTTAGGAAAGAAGAGCTTAATTTGTCAGTCAGACATTGGTCAGAGGTCAACCAGAAAATCCAAGGGGGACGATCGCCTAACGAACGCGTAATAGCTGGATACACCTATGTGAGTCTCCAAATGCGACTTGTGGGATCTTCAAAGCATTTGGGAAAGATGGGACCGAAGGCTACAAGACTTATTTAGCGATAGTTATGGCGACATCGCACAGCTATTATATGTTCGGATTAACCAGCCCCTACTCCGAGCTATAGTCCAGTTCTGGAATCCGGCTTTTTGCTGCTTCACCTTCAATGGGCAAGACATGATGCCTACGGTAGAAGAGTACACTGCTTTACTTAACCAGAAAAAATATTCGGAAGATTGGATCTACGCGAAGCCTCAAGGAATCGAAATTACACCTGCGAAACTCAAAACCTTTGCGGGAATGAGTGACGATTGGGTTAGTGGCCTCCTTCAAATCCGGGGAGATAATACGATCTTTGCATGGGAGAGTATTCGGGACATCATATCGACACATCCGCATTTAGGCAAAGAAAATGGACTTATTCGCTTTAGGAATATATGGCTTGGTGATCTTTCCCAGTACTCGGGAACATTGACATAGCCATTCGGATTTGTTTGAGCGGGTGAAACGGAGAGCAAACCCGGTACCAAAGAATCTTGGTCGAGACTTTCATTTCTTTAAACGCTAGCCGGAAGCATGAAGAAGGACGTTTTCGAGGATGCGCACAGCTATTACAAGTATGGATCCAGAGTCACATGTGGAAGACGCCGACGCGGGTCCTGCCGGGGATATCCTTCCAAGGTTTTTCACCTTTACGAGAATACTTAGCGAAGGAATGGCGAGAAGATTTGAAAACAAAAATATGGACCAGTTTTTTCAGGAACATTCGAGATGAGGACATAGCATGGAGGGTCCCATAGCTCGGTAAAGTTAATTATTTTCTATACAATTGTGGTGACTTCAATTGGCTGATGATGTTAGGATTACATGGAGGGATCGCTTGTGCTCCACTTTTAGTGTCTCGGCAGTTCGGGTCATGACAGTTCATTCCCAATACCGCCGGATTAAGCCAAACTGAATTTCTTTTCAAAGGAGAATTCAAAGGAAAAATTCAGACCATCATGAGGGCCTGGGATCATTGTTATCGGATCAGGGTGGAAGGAGATACCGAACACATGACTACCCCAGATTACGATCTTTGGAGACATTTGAGGGTTAATAATGTGATTCCTGAATCTGATCAAGGACTAACAGTGTCACTCGAAAAGCTTACAAGGGTGGTACCGTCCGAAGCCGACATCTTAAGGAGTGAACTCGAAGAAGTTAAAAGGAAAATGGACATTCAACAGACCCAACATGCGAGCGAACTCTATAAGGCAAGCTTAGAAGTTGATGAGCGGGACGGGATCATCAGGCAATTGAAGAAATTGAATGCAGATTTAAGTGACAAAAATACTCTTTATCAAAAAGATGCCCTCCTATTACAGGCAAAAATACAAAAGGCCGGCCGGAGTCAGTTCATAGCTGTGGAAAGAGAAAGAATGAACGGCATCCGTTTGGTGGAAGAAGAACGAGAAATTAACAAAAGAGCGATCGAGAAAGAGATTGAAAGCTGCCGTTTGGCTATGGGGGAAGAAAAACGGTCCGCCAAGAAGGCCATTGATCAAGAGAGAGAAAGATTTAAACAAGAAATCAGCAAAGGAAAACAGGCTGTTCATCATGAGAGAGAAAGTGTCGCCGTATGGAAAAGAAAATCCATGAATAGCCGAAACAGACTGTTAGAAATGCAGAAACTGTACGATGACACTCTTCAAAGTTTAGGGCAAAGCCAAAGTCAAAATGATGAATTAAAAGAAAAGATGGCGGAAGCCGAACGCTCACTTCGGATGTACTGCCGTAGGAATAATTTCGCTGAGCTGCAAGAAAGAGAACGCGAAGTGGGTGTGTTACAAGCACGAATCGGATCCCTCGAAGCAGTTGTGGAGGATTACAAGGAAAGAATTAATGTGTTCGAGGAAGCTGCAGCCGGAGGGGACACCTATTGGTGGAAGAGATTACGCGACGCTGCTCGAATGGTACAGGACAGAGACCAGTACTACGCAAATCTAATGGTGGACATACAGCGAGTCGCCAGACACGTAAATGATTTAGCTGTCGAGGCTGAGACACTCCGACCATTTATAGCCCCGGGAATGGAAGAAGCTCCTAGGTTCCTCAAGCTGCTCAAGGCAATTGGAAAGTTAGGAGATAGAGCTAGAATCTATCTATAGGACTTTGTGTTATAATTAGATCTTTGTACTAGGGATCTTTACTTTGTAACACGAATTTTGTTGTAATCAAGACCCTTTAATTCCCGTAAAAGTAATTCAAAGGGTGATTACCAGCGGAACCAGTACCTTGTCTGCATGCATTCTTGCATTTGCATCATAACATTTGCATCATTGTACATGCATTTATTTTTTACAACCATATTAACAATATGAATATTGTGGCATTCTATGTAGTGTTAACCCGCAATCATTCATCACCTATACTTTACCCGGCTACAAAGAAAGCTCATGGAAGAAAGAATAATCAGTCTAGAAAGAGGGCAGAGAGAGCTTGAGACAAGGCTTGAAGAGGCCCAGAGAAGCCTTAGTGATCAGATTGCACAGTCACAAACATCAATAGTATCTGACATAACGGCATTGCTGGCAAAAAGTCTTGGAAAACGAGTAGAAGGAGAAAATATCCCAGAGCCAGAAGGTACCCCGGCTCACTACAAGGTTCAACCAACTGCACCAAACCAGGCTAGGAAGGTGTATATTGACCCTACAGGAATGTCTTCCAGCTTTCAAGTAGGGGTACCTGAGACTCAACCCCTTGATACCGAAGCACTTTATGAGGAAGAAGTGCCGGACCTAAACATGGTCGAAAGGATCCGGAATGAGGTAGAAAGAAAGTGGGAAGAAAGATTTCGCCTCATGGAAGAAAAATTTAAAGAGTTACAATCAAATGAAGAATCAGGAAACGACGCTAGTGATCTAAGTTTGGTGTCTGATCTTGTCTTGCCGCCAAAATTCAAAACACCAGAGTTCGATAAATATGACGGAACCACATGTCCTTCTGCACACATAACGATGTATTGTAGAAAAATGGCGGCTTACCATAAAGATGAAAAGCTACTGATCCACTTTGTTTCGGGATAGTCTAATCGGGAGCAGCGTTACGTTGGTATACTCGGTTAAGCAAAGCAAATGTCAAGACATGGAAAGATTTGTCTAAAGCATTTTCCGAGCAATACAAACATGTAATGAGACATGATCCCTAGCAGAATCATGTTAGAAAATATACGGCGTAAGTCCAATGAAAGCTTGCGACAATATGCCCAAAGGTGGAGAGAAGTGGCCGCCAAATCCAGCCACCTATCCCGAGCATGAAATCACGCCATTATTTGTCAATACTCTGAAAGGGCACTCTTTGACCGCCTCATTAATAACACAACACAAGAGTTTCGCCGACTTGATCAGACTCGGGAGTCTCTCGAATCGCAATCAAGAGCGGCGAGAATAGATGGTGGGGAAGGGTCTCGAAAGTATAACAAGAGAAATGAAGTAAACACCACCAGCACCTATACCGCTCAAAGAACTTCACACAGTCTCACAGCCACAAGCACTGTGGGAAAAACACAAAATTCAATCAAAGAGATGAGAGAGTCACGAGAAAGGATAAAGAGAGGAGAACTTTCACTCCCCTACCTGTTTCATACTCAGAGCTTTATTCCCAATTGTATGAAGCAGACTTGGTCCGACCATACATCGTTAATCCTGTCAATCCACCCTTCCCGCCTTGGTACAATCCAAGCACACATTGCGACTATAACGGCGGTACCCCTGGACATCCCACTGAGAACTGTCTTGCCTTCAAAAAGCTTGTACAGAACTTAATCGATTCTAGGATATTGAAGTTTGAAGAGCCTAGCGTAGCCAACAACCCGCTGCCTAATCATGGGAGCAGAGGGGTAAATGCTATAGAAGAATGCTTTACCAGGAGGATAAAGGATGACGTGTCAGAAGTCAAGTCTCCTTTACGGTGGGTATTTCAATAGTTATGCATGGCTCGTATGATCAACAAAGGCATGATAATAAGGCAGAAAGAATGTGGAAAGTATTGCGAATTCCATCAGACTGAAGGGCATGATATCCAAGAATGTGACGAGTTCAAGAAATTGGTGCGTGTTCGATGAATGAAAAACAAATTGAATTCTTTGAGGAACCCATGGGGAAGGGATCGAGACGCACATGACATGACAGATAGCCCTAAAACTAGATACGGGAAGGATAGACCTTTTATTATCTCTCCCAGGACAGGAAATACAGGTGTCTCCCAAGGAGAAACCAGCAAGATAAATCCCAAGATCATCATTTCAGCACCATCTCCATTCCCATTCAAAGATATGCGACAAATTCCCTGGAATTATGCTGCGAATGTGACCATGCCAGAAAAATCAGAACACGAACAAGTAAAAGAGTCTACGCTGGAAGACCAACAAAGCCAGAACAATGTAAACATTGGTGAAGCAGGCCATTTCACAAGGAGCGGCCGATGTTATTCCTCCGAGGCTTTGAGAGCAGCTGAAAAAGATAGGGGGAAAAGTACAGCAGTTAGCCCTACGCAGATATTTGGAGAAGAACCTCTCCAAAAGATAAATGAACCGGTAACTGAGGCCCAGGCCAAAGAATTTCTAAAGTTCTTGAGACATAGCGAGTACAGCGTAGTGGAACAACTACGGAAACAACCGGCCAGGATCACAGTGCTGGAATTACTCTTGAGTTTAGAGAAACATCGGGAGACGCTATTGAAAGTGCTAAATCAAACTTTTGTGCCCCAGGACATTTCTGTAACAAACCTGAACATGATAGTAGGGCATATTACCGCCTATAATCATATCACATTCAGTGATGATGAGATCCCGAGGAGGAGGAATGGGTCTACCAAAGCCCTTAACATCACTACCCACTTTGCAAAGGGTATGTATTACCAGCGTCTTGATCGACAACGGGTCAAGACTCAATGTCTTGCCTATGGTAACCCTGCAAAATTGCCAATAGATGGTTCACACCTAAAGCCTTGCTACAACTCGGTAAGAGCCTTTGATGGTACGCAAAAAGGAACAATGGGGAAAATTGAGGTGCCCCTATTGATCGGACCAACCAAATATGTGATCGATTTTGTGGTGATGGACATAAAACCATCTTACAAACGCTTATTGGGAAGACCTTGGATCCACTCCGCAGGAGTTGTCCCATCATCATTGCATCAGAAATTAAAATTTGTAGTTGAAGGCAAATTGGTCACAGTAGAAGCAGAGCATGAATTTGTTGCTTCCGTGACGTCAGACACCCCCTACATTCAAAATGATGAAGATGCTGCAGAATGCTCGTTCCGAGCACTAGAACTAGTAAATGCCACATTCGTTTTAGAAGGAAGCCGGATCCCTTACCCCAGGTTATCTAATTGTACCAAGATGACCGTCGCGAAAACTCTCGGGGCGAGGAGCCAAAATAGGAAAAGGGCTGGGAAAGAAATTACAAGGAAACCTGAGACCCAAGAATATGATAACCAAGAAGGATCGTTTCGGGCTGGGTTACCAACCAAGTGTCCAACAGAAGAAAGAAGAATATAAGAGAAAAGAGGAGCAAAGAAAATCCAGATCTAAAGGAGAAAACATTCCGTGGAGGTCGATGTCCTTTCCTAGTTTGAAAGCCACTTTCATCTCCGGAGGGTTCTACCAGCCAGGTCAAGATATTGGAGAGGCAATGAAGAAAAATGATGAACTTAACCAGGAGGAAATATTCAGTAAATCATTTGAAGGGATGTACATCAACATGATAGCTGAAAATGACCGAGGTAGCAAAATGTTGACCAACATCTGCCCTTGCCATCCCGGGGAGACACTCGATAACTGGAGCTACATTGATCTACCTGTAGTTTTTAGGAATAGATCAGAGTAATGCTCCGAATCAACCTTTTGTTTTTGCCCATAGACAATGGGGATCTCTTGTATGGGGCACCTATGTTAACTTTTTGATTGAAATGAAAATATCCCCACTTTCTTAAAAATGACCAAAGTCTCATTTATTCCATTCATGCATTCTTCATATTCATTTCCCTTCATGTAAAGCCGTCCCTTTCCCAATACAATTCATTCTCATTTAATGCAGGTCGCTCATGATTGACGATATGAATGATACCGGATCAATCTCGAGTAAATTTCAATGCCCCGAGGTCTCGTGAGGAAATTGAGGGAGGATATGATGAAATAGAAATTGAGGTCCCGGAAGAGTTAAAGAGAATGGTGGACGACGAAGAAAGGTAGATTATGTCCCACCAAGAAGAAACGGAAATTGTCAACTTGGGGACTGAAGAAGCGAGAAAAGAAATAAAAATAGGAACGACTATTTCCTCAAAAACCAAGCATGAACTGATAGCCCTACTTCAGGAATTCAAGGATGTCTTCGCCTGGACTTATCAAGATATGCCAGGATTGAACACCAACATAGTGGTGCACAAATTGCCAACAAAATCGGAGTGCAAACCAAGACAAAGAAAAACTTCGGAGAATGAGGCCAGAGATGTTGTTAAAAATCTGAGAAAAAGTGAAAAAGCAATTCGATGCTGGATTCTTGGAGGTAGCCAAATACCTCGAGTGGGTTGCAAACATTGTACCAGTACCAAAGAAAGACGGGAAAGTTCGTATGTGTGTAGATTATAGGGATCTGAATCGAGCTAGCCCAAAAGACAACTTCCCTTTGCCACATATTGACACGCTGGTTGACGACACCGCAGGACATTCATGGTTTTCCTTCATGGACGGCTTCTCAGGGTACAACCAGATAAAAATGGATCCTAACGACATGGAGAAAACCACATTCATAACCATGTGATGCACTTTTTGTTATCAAGTGATGCCGTTTGGGCTAAAAAACGCAGGGGCAACATACCAAAGAGCAATGGTGACTCTTTTCCATGACATGATGCACAAAGAAATAGAAGTATACGTGGACGATATGATTGCCAAGTCTCGAACAGAGGGAAGAGCACCTCTGAAACTTGAGAAAACTATTCCCAAGACTACGGAAGTACCAACCGAGGCTCAATCCTCGCCAAGTGTACCTTCGCCGTTACTTCGGAAAACTCCTAGGGTTCGTAGTAAGCGCGTAAGAGGGATTGAAATTGATCCCGATAAAGTGAAAGCCATCCAGACCTTTCACCACCCCGCACGCAAAAAGAAGTCCGCGGTTTCTGGGGAGGCTGAATTATATCTCTCATTTCATTTCCCAATTAACCAATCAATGCGACCCGATCTTGGACTTTTTAAAGAATAATAATCCTGGTGTGTGGGATGAAGAATGAAAAAGCCCTAGAAAAGATCAAAAAGTACGACACAAATGCTCTAATTTTAGTCGCACACGATGCACGTCGACCACTAATTCTCTACTTAACAGTCTTGAGAATTCAATGGGATGTGTCTTTGGGGCAACACGATGAATCAAGAAAAAGGAGCAGCCATCTATTACCTAAGCAGAAATTCAATGATTGCGAAACACGGTACCCGCCAAAGATCTGAAGCGTGTTGTGCTCTAGTTTGGGCTACCAAGCGGCTCGACAAGACATGTTATACCATACTACCTGGTTGATATCCAAGCTAGACCCATTAAAGTTCTTAATGGAAGCGCCCGGTATAACGGGAAGAATGGCCCGATGACGGATGCTCTTATCCGAATTCGACATCGTATATGTTAATCGAAAAGTCGTAAAGGGGAGTGCCGTGAGCAGATTTCCGCTAGTCGTGCTTTCGATGACTATGAGGCATTGAACTTTAGTTTCCCGCACGAAGACTTGATGTACATTACAACCGAAGAAGAGATTTCGATGATAAGTCATGGAAACTTTACTTGATGGAGCCTCCAACGCCCTCGGACATGGGATAGGGGCGTGCTAATTTCACCGAGGACGTCTATTATCCTTTCACCAAAGAGATTGGAATTTTTCTGCACAAACAATATAGCTGAATACGAAGCTTGCATCATGGGACCGAACTCAGCCATCGAAAGAAAGGTTAAGGAACTTCGAGTGTTCGAGATTCGTCCCTAGTCATTTACCAATTGCGCGGGGAGTGGGAAACTAGAGACCCGAAGTTGGTCAAATATCACGAATGGATCCAAGAGCTCGTCAAAGAGTTCGAAAAGGTCACTTCAATTACCTACCCCGAAAGAAAATCGGATGGCGATGCATTGGCAACCTTGGCGTCCATGTTTAAAACAAACACCGGGCGAAATGAAACCCATTGAGATGCAAACATTTGAAAAGCCTGCTCATTGTTGTAATGTACAGGAAGAGATTGACGGGAATCCATGGTACTATGATATCCTGCAATATGTCAAGCTTCAAAAGTATCCAGAAGGGGCAAACGACAATGACAAAAAAAAGCGCTCAAAAAATGGCAACAAAATATGTCCTAGATGGGGAAATCCTATATAGGAAAAGTCATGATCAAACATTGCTGAGATGTGTGGATGCCCGGGAGGCGAAGGAAATCTTAGCCGAAGTACATGATGGGATCTGTGGAACGCACGCCAAAGGGCTGTCTATAGCCCGAAAAATTATGAGATACGATTATTTCTGGTTGACCATGGAGGGAGATTGCATCGATTATGCCAGGAAATGCCACAAATGCCAAATTTACGCTGACAAAATTCATGCACCCCCATCGCCTCTACACACCATGAATTCTTCGTGGCCTTTCGCAGCGTGGGACATGGACGTTATTGGGCAGATCCATCCGAAAGCTTCCAATGGGCATCGTTTCATTTTGGTCGCCATAGACTACTTCACTAAATGGGTAGAGGCAGCGTCTTACGCCAATATCACCAGGACTACAGTTTGTAAGTTCTTAAAGAAGGAAATTATTTGTCGATACGGATGCCGAGAGAGGATCATCACCGACAATGCTTCCAATCTGAACAACAAAATGATAAAGGACGTGTGTACTCAATTCAAAATAACACACCATAATTCCACAGTCTATCGTCCTAAAATGAATGGAGCAGTGGAAGCGGCAAACAAAAATATAAAGAAGATCATAGCAAAGACTACGGATACCTACAGGGATTGGCATGAGAAGTTGCCTTTTGCCTTTTCGCCTATAGGACGTCCATTCGTACATCAACAGGGGCAACACCCTACTCCTTGGTGTATGGTACCGAAGCAGTACTCCCAATTGAGGTAGAGATTCCGTCTCTCCGAGTCTTAAACGGCGTAAAGCTGGAAGAAGCTGAATGGGTGCAGGCCAGACTCGACCAGCTAAATCTCATTGACGAAAAAAGACTAAAGGCCATTTGTCATGGTCAGATGTACCAAAAGCGGATGGTGCAGGCATACAACAAAAAGGTGCGCCCAAGAGAATTCAAAGAAGGGGATCTGGTACTCAAGAAAATCCTCCCTATCCAAAAAGATTCTCGGGGAAAATGGATGCCCAACTGGGAAGGACCGTACGTCGTAAAAAAGGCCTTCTCAGGAGGAGCCCTGATCCTAACAGAAATGGACGGGGACGAGCTTAAAAATCCCGTAAATTCTGATGCCGTCAAGAAATACTATCTCTAAAAAAAAAATTGAGAGCTCAGGACGAAAACCCGAAACCGGGCGTCTTGAAGCAAAGGAAGGACTCGAGTTGAAAACCCGCAAAGGGCGGCTCGGGTAAATTGAAAAGTTGAATATCTGAGGAGAAGGGTATCCCCATGAGCATCATGAAGAGGAAGCTTCAGGCAAAAAATTCTACACCAGTTGACAGGATCATGTATCATTCATATCAAAGATAATGAGAGATCTTGTATTTAACTTATACGTGTCATACCTTTCTTTTTAAGATATCTCAAAGCCCTTAATCATAATAAAACCGTGTTTTTGAGCATCCATTCCTGGCCTTCTTGTCAATTTCAGTCAAATAAGATAACATAGGCTTATAATGAAACAAGAGATTTCAGAGCATTACTATGATTTAACCTTGAAAATGCAGGTGATCAAAGAAAACGATGTTAACTCCGTCCTCTAGTTCCCTAATGGCTGTCGATAGGGAAGGTGGGAAGCTTCAAACAACCTGGTAGGATAACCAATGGCACATGTCATATCTATTCAAGAAAGGCATACGAGATAACAAAAGAAATCTCCTAGGTGAAAGCCAGAAGGGCACCCCTCTCAAAAAAAAAATCTCTTTGAAGTGAAAACCCGAAAGAGCGTTTTAAAATTCCAAATCATAATTGGAGAAAAAGAAAGGTTGAGATGGTTGAACCTGACAGTGAAGCGGGGTATCGATGCCCGTAAGAAAGGATAAAACGGACGTCAAGATCAAATGAGGACCAAAACAAGCCCACCCAGAGATTGACTCTCATGCATCATGAATAGTCAAACATCACTAGAATTAGGAGCATGTCAATTCATTCATTTGTCATAGCATTTTGTTTTCGTCTCAGACAGGTATCTGCAGGTCCAAAGAGACATCGAAGACCGTCACGATGTGAATCCCAAATGAGAAGACAATGTTTTTACATAAAGGCACATGTTTTCAAGCTCTAGAGAGAGGTTCTATATAGGAAGAATCCTCCTCTCTGAGGCTTCAGAAGCTGAAAGTTCTATATAGGAAGGACTGACAGTTCCAGGGTGAAGACTAGCAGTTCTATGTAGGAAGGACTCCCGGTCGAAGGAATTCACCCATGACACGCAAGATTATATAGGAAATCCTGCTGTGTCGAAAGCAAAGAGTTCTATATAGGAAGGGCTCCTAGCTTCAATGTCTTAGAGTGAAAGATTCTATATAGGAAGAATCCGTAACTCCAAGATTTCAAGACGTCGAAAAGTTCTATATAGGAAGGACCGGCGGCTCCAAGGTGAAGACTCACAGTTCTATATAGGAAGAACTCCTGTCAAAAAATTCACCTATGACATAGGGTTATATAGGAAACTGTTGTGTCGATAGCAAAGAGTCTTATATAGGAAAGACTCAGAGCTTCATTGTCTTAGGGTGAAAGGTTCTATATAGGAAGAACACAGTAGCTCTAAGATTTCGAGACGCCAAAAGTTCTATATAGGAAGGATCGACGGCTCGAGATTCAAGACTAGCAGTTCTATATAGGAGGAACTCCCGGTCGAAGAATCCATCGAAAGCAAAGCGCGAAAGGTTTTATATAGGAGAAACCAGCGTCGAAAGCAAAGAGTTCTATATAGGAAGAACTCTAAGCTTTATTGTCTCAAAGTGAAAGGAATGACTCATAATTCGGGATGTCAGAGCGAAGGGTTCAATGTCGAAAGAGCCTGTAGCTCCAAGATCGGAAGATGACGAAGCTCTATATAGGAAGAACTTACGAGCCTGAAGATTCAGCCAAGGAAGAGCGGAGATGTCCAAAAGAATTCGTTTTTCCAAAGCTACAAGCAGGGAAGTCTGATAAAAATCAGAGCGAAGGGTTCAATGTCGAAAGAGCCTGTAGCTCCAAGATCGGAAGGTGACGAAAGCTCTATATAGGAAGAACTTACGAGCCTCAAGATTCAACCAAGGAAGAGCGGAGATGTCAAAAAAAATTCGCTTTTCCAAGGATGCAAACCAAACAGGGAAGTCTGATAAAAATGAGAGCGAAAGGTTCTATGTCGAAAAGAGCCTGTAGCTCCAAGATCGGAAGGTGACGAAGCTCTATATAGGAAGAACTTACGAGCCTGAAGATTCAGCCAAGGAAGAACGGAAATGTCCAAAAGAATTCGTTTTTCCAAGGCTACAAACAGGGAAGTCTGATAAAATGAGTGCTTATGAATCTTTGCTTTGTTTCCCATTTCATGAGAACAAGCAAAGAGGGGCAACTGTAATCACTCATTTTTACTTAAATATATTAATATTGCATGTATATTTATTATATGAATGTTACTAATATAAGGTGATGTGTGCATGTATAAGCTATGTATACGTATTAGGGGTGTATGTATGTCACGTATGTATCTAGGGTATAAGCGTATATAGATGTTATGTTAATTATATGTATGATTATACGTACGTATACTAGAATATTATATTAATTAATGATCGTATAATATAAGTATATATTTTTTCGTGTATATGTATTGCTGTTATAATTATACTATTATTGGGCTGACAAAATGAAAAAATTAATTACATTAAACCCAAATAAAAAATTACAGTCCAATTACAAATCCAATTACAAGGCCCGTTTGGCCCAAATATGAATCCCATTTAATTACAATGTGCAGGTAACTGTGGGCCGTTGGATCAAGATCTGATCCAACGGCCACGATGCAACCAAGGTCAAAAATATCGCGGTAGCGTGCTCCACACGTATGGACCGTTCGAGTGCCACGCGCGCGTGTAGTCCACGCGCGGACGCTTTAATATCCCACGCGCGCGTAAGATCCACGCGTTCTGACTCCTCGACTGCGGAGCTCCACGTGGCGAAATCTCAAGCCGTCTCATCAGATCGAGGCTTCATCTAGGCCGATCGTTCTTCAAACCATCTCGACCGTTAGATCTGATCTGATCTAACGGCCGAAAAATGCGTCGCCTCTCGGCGGCGACCACACACCGCCACACCGCGCTGATATTCAGTCCCCGCGTTCAGATTATGCCAAAGACAACAAGCAAATGTCAGATCTGGAAAAGAAGATACAAGTTGCAACAAAAGCAGAGGCAGTGATATATATGAAACGGGGCTGTTGTAACGGGGAATTTTAGCGAGCGAGCAAAAAAGATTAGCAAAAAAAAAAACAGAGAGAGTAGTAACAAAAAGAAAGAACAAAGATCTTGTAAAACCAAAAAATTTGTAACCAGTCAAGATAATCAAAAAGGCAGTCCAGTGGTAATTTTTTGTCTTTTTTTTCTTACCTGTTTTCTTTGCATGCATATACGAAACAGAAATAAAAAACAGAAACAAAAAAAAGTAGTCTTACCGGCGTTGTTTGTGGGTCTTCCTTCTCTTGGTGACAAACCTCTCGGCTTCTACAAGCCAGATCTGGTGAACTAAAGGGAAGAGAAGACCCTTTGTAGTTGTATTTTGGTCTAAAAAATATTTTTTTGGGTTCGTATTTCTTAGATCTAGAGTAAAAGAAAGGGTATCCTCTGAATCCAACCACGGATTCGTATTGAGGACGACAAGGGGAATGTTTTGGTGTATTTTGGGAGCCTACCGGCGCCGGTTAGCGGCGGCCGGCGGCGGAGAATACGGCGGCCGGCCGCCGGATTCTGGGTTTTGCAAGAACATTTGAGAGAAAAGATGAACACTGGTTATTTGGAAACTGAAGAATGAAACGAAAATGGAGAAAATTTGGTTTCGGTCTGAAAATAGCCCTTATATAGATGTTATTATTTTACTAAATGGGTAAATTACACACTTAATCCCACCGCGTTTTCAATATTTTCATTTTTGTCTTGCCGCATGGTATAATCACAGTCCCAGTCCCCCTGAGTTTTCAAAAAGTCACAATTTAGTCCCTAAATTACACCGAATCAGTTTCTGAATGGTAAAATTACGTCCTTAATCATCCCGCGTTTTTGGATTTTTCACTTTGGGTCTGCCTCTTGGTCTAATTACAATTCTGGTCCTTTTAGGTTTTGTTTGTTTCGCAATTTCGTCCCCAAATTACATATTATTGTTCTTTAATTTCTGCCACTGATTTTCGTTTTCCTTTTATTTCAGTCCTGTTTTCTTTGTAAATATTATTGTTCGTATTATAATCGTATATGTTGATATTATTTTATTTTATGTCTCCCGTATATGACTCGTTTTATGTTTATATGTATATATGTGTCAAGTATGATATTCGTTTTTTATCTGGTTATTCATATCAAGCATGTTATGTTTTAATTGGTTCGTACATGGCGTATGTTGTATTTTATATGTGTGTGTTTCCTTATTTTTTAGGGGGTTACATGTTAGTGTATTTACCCTTTTTGTACGACATGTGGACCCGTATGTGTTGAAATATGTTTTATTACCAGTGTGCATGTCTTTTTGAAATACTTGTTCGTATATATGTACTTATTCCTGCCTTGTTATTTTGACATATGATAGTTGTTTTTATCTATTATTTAGAACAATATGTATATATATACATGTTTTAGTCTAAAATATCATTCATGTTAAATTAGTATTCTGGTATGTCAATTTTTATTATATTTAAATGTTTTGTCATGTTTTACGTTTTTGGCACTAAGATTGCATATCGAGATATAACTTGTTAATGCGGAGTCCTTTTATCCGAGCGTAAACGGGGCCAGTATCAAGCGTAGTGATAGTGGTTGGGCGTTTATTCTCGGATAACGGGACCCTTAAAATATATTCGCAATTATGACCGAAATTTAAAATAATCGTCACTCTAATCCGGAAAATCCAATATTAATAAAGCGGTAATTATTAAAGTACCAATTTTGGGCGGTGTGGGGGTGCTAATCCTTCCCCATCCGTAACCGACTCCCGAACCCTGTCTTTTTGAATCTCTAGTTTTGTGGTGTCCGGCCTACCTAAGTGGCCGGTGGCGACTCCATTTTTATATGGTTTTTGTAAACCCCACGGAATAAATATTTTATATCCAAACACCTTTCAAACACACCTTTCAAAAATCATCGTTTTTATTTTAGCGATATATATCTGGAAAAAGCCATTCGCTACAATAACAAGTAAAGGGAAAATAAAAGACAAATAGAAAAAAAGAAGAAAAACTAATAGCGATTACCTGTTGGGGAAGGCTGACGAAGACGATTATATGTTGGGAAGATTGACGAAGAGAAGAAAATTGAGAAAAAGGGTACTGAGGTTTGAGAGAGATTGAAGCTTTGCGAGAAGAAAAAAGGGAGAGAGTGACGAAGAGATCAAAACTAACTACGCTTTGCTGTTGGGAAAGGTCAGTGAAGACGATTACCAGAATTTTAGGCCAACGAAGAGAAGGAAAAATGTGAAAATGGCACTGAGTTTTGAGAGAGATTAAAGCCCTAAGAGAAGAAAAATGGGAAGAACATGGAATAGAAGAGGGAACCAGAAACTCATATTTCCCGGTTTCTCATATTTCTTTTATTTTTTTTCCATGCAATGGCTCACATTTTTTAATTTATTAATTAACCCATCTAACGGTATCAAGACTATTGTCTTAAATTAGCTGCATTTTGGACCATTTTCTTTTAGACTCTCCCCAAGAGTTTACCTAGAGCTGAAGAGTCACCTGGAAGTTGAACCGATTGTCGGAGAAGACAACCGGAGTCGTTGTACCGTCACAGAAACTCACCAAAAGGTATATTTACTTCTCCACTCTTCATTTCCCTGCAAAAAACATAAAATAAGTTAGATCTAAGCTCTAAAAACAAAAAAAAAATAGTAGCAAAAGATATTAAAACCTAGATCTAAAATAAAACACCAATCGGAAGGTTTTAAGGCTTATTTGATGCTCATCGGAGGATGTTGTGGCCGTCGGAGAGTTTGAGGTTAACGACGGAGTTGAAAATGAGTGTTTAGGGTTTGGTTTGGATAGTTTAGGCTTAGGATCGGGTGGAGATGGGTAGATTCTGTTGAATCTAGGCTTAGATTAGGATGAAAAGGTAGTGGAAAATAGGGTTTTAGGGTTTTCAGATGATGACCAGAAATCGCCTTGCGACGGTGACCTGTCGCGGAGTAAAACCAGACGGTGGTCGGAGGTTTTGGTTTTTTTAGAAGGGATAACCGAAGACAACGGCCGGTGACCGACATCGCCTCCGACGGCTGACGGACAAGCCAAAAATGATCGATGATGGTGGTTGAAGATTTGGATGGCAGAGTGGAAGGCGATGGTATACCGGAGCTATGGTGTTCATCATGTTCATGATGAACTAGGATGAACACCGATCGAGTTTTGGGTGTTTGATCGAGAAAAATAGAAAATATGAAGTATTTTGGTGTTAGTTTGGATCAAAGGGGGAAAATGGATGAATTCGGTGATGAACATGGTTGAAAAACATGGGCTTGATCGAAAATGACTCAAATTTTCTAGGTTTGAGTGTTATAGCCAGGAGGATTTGAGGGTTTATAAAAGTTGAAAATCCAAAAAATGGGAAAAAAGGAAAAATGGATGGCTGAAGGGGTCTTTATATAAGCTAAGGTTCGGGCCTTAGGGCATACGAACCCCCATAACGGCCCGCGCCCTTCTATCTCGGGCTTCATATCATGGCCCTCCATTTTATATTTCTTTCAATTTAGTCCTAAAACATTGTAATTTCGCACCTTAATTTGTAATCTAATTCAATTTGGTCCATTTTCCAGCTTTAATTCATTTAATTATTACATGTTTATTTAATTTAAATGTATGTTTGCATGTTTTAAAAATTGAGCATATAGTTTAATTAATTGGACAATTAATCACTTAATTTGTTTAATTAATTAGAACCTTATATTTAAGTTCTTTAACTAGGTTTAAATAATTGATTAGGGAGGAAATTATAGCAAATTAGTACATGTTAAATGAGAAATTTTGGAGTGTTAATTTGGGTAGTATCTCACATGCATTGAGATGTTATTCCAACAACACTCTTAAATGGAACATTTAATATGTACTATCATCTAGAATTTGGAAAATGGCTTAGATAATTAATTAGTGCCCTAATTAGATCTATTACTTTAAATAATTAGAGTTGGCAAACTAAATAGAAGTGTTGTTGGATTAATCGATTTCAATTGTGAATAATGCCCAATTCGTTGGGTGTTATATCATAGAAATCTTTTAAATCAATAACATTTAGTCACAAATAGTTAAATCAATTAGAGCCTTTTATGTTTGAACATAAAATTAATAAGACCATAAATAATCATGCATTGAAAAACCTTTCATATTGGAAATATATTTTGAATACGAATAAGGGTGTCCTAAAGCATTTGGGCGTTCTTAACCTTGTATTCGAATAAAATATATTTCCTTATAAAAGGATATCTTCATTTGGAATTTAAATCCAACTAATAATTACTGGTCAAGTTAAATTCAAATTATTATTCGAAATGCCAAAATGTCACATGAAATTAATAAGGTACCGACAACGGGCGTTTGTGGGAGTGTTAATCCTTCCCTACACGTAACCGACTCCCAAACCCAAATCATTTTGAAATGAATCTCTGGTTGTTTTATGGTGTCCGATCTACCAAAGTGACATGTGGTGACTCCAAATTGGTTTTCAAAATTAAATAAAGGATTTAATATGGAAAAACCCTAATTTTCAAGATTTAATAAATTAAAATGAATAAAAAACCCGATTTTCAAAAGAAATAATCGTCAGGCTATTTTTCCACACTCCGATTAAAAAAATGGTTGCGACAACTTGGTGACTCCGCTAGGGACATTTTTTTAAAAAAAGCGAGTCAGGCCTAATTAATTAATTTCACGTGGCATTTTAGAGTGATAATTTGAATTTAATTTCTTTAATGATTATTGGTTGGATTTTTAGGAAGAATGGAGGTAGCTTTTATTGTGTGATATATCTGTAATTCATGCATAGCCTTCTGATTTCACCCTTAAGTGGGAGCTAGACATTATCCTACGTTGAGTTATCCAACTCTGTAATCAGATTTTTGTCTCTCTTCCGGTATACTAACCTTATGCGTCGTGAGGTTACGCCTCCGCTATAAGGGACCTATACCACCGAATTGATGTCTTACCATCGTAGTAGACGGTAACGACAGTTCGGGAACCTAGAGTCTAGAACAACACCCTTATGCCGTATATTAGAAACCCACCCCACTAGAGCCAGACAGGGACCTAGGACAGGTGCTGTCAGTTTAAATAAGTTCATCTGGTTATTTTATGTGCTCAATATGACTTGCTTTGCTATTTGTTTCAATATTAAGCCTTTGTCTTTCATATAATTACATGATACTGACATTTTCTTTGTTTTGCTTTGATTTGCTTTGTTTGTTTGTTTTTTTTTTGTTTTTTTTTGGCATCATTGCATTCGTAAGGGGTATAGATCCAAGAGCTAGTCAGTTAGGAAGTGTTCAAATGGTAGAAGGGTCTAGTAAACAGGGAGAGAATAATGGCACTGTATGGATATGGTCAGAAGAAGCCCAACATTTAGAAGGGGATAGTGTTCAAGCCAATCATGTGTCACAGACAAAATGAACCGCTAGAATTAATTCAGGACAAAACAAGTGTTTGCTAGAGTTAAAAGCCATGTGGGAACAACGGGATGAAAAGATGAAAAAGGGGTTTCAATTTGAATTTGGGGATATAGCTAAGTTATTATATATTCAAGTGGATCAGGAGATGATACGTGCCATGGCACATCACTGGAATCCGGCATACAATTGTTTTACATTTGGAGATGTAGACATGACACCCACTTTGGAAGAGTATGAGGCTTTGCTGAATTGTCCAACGGTACATAGTGATAAAATTTATACAAGACCTAATTACCCACTAGGCTTCAAGAAATTGCTAAAAGCAGTCACTGGTAAGGACGAAGCATGGTTTGAAGGAAAGTTGAAAGGGAAGGGAAATGAAGAGGTTTTAGAAGATAATGAGCACATTGATTGGAAGGTCATTCAAGGCATAATCTTAACTGGTGATGAATCAGAGAAAATGAAGAGGAAATTATTTGCTCTGTGCATTTATGGATTAGTGCTGTTTCCAAGGACTGTTGATTGCATAGATCCATCAACGTTAGGATTGCACAGATCACTCACTGATTGTAGAAAGTCCGGGGAAGGAAGATTCTGGAGTTGTGCACAGCTGTTGGAAGTATGGTTCCTAGGTCATCAATGGACCACACCTTACAGAGTTTGAAGGGTTTTAAGTGACTATTCACCATTTGAATAACACATTACTTTGTGCATTCTTGAAAAGAAGACGAAAGTTCAGTGGAAGGAATTTTTCTCGAACTTGAAGGAATCAGATGTGGTATGGAAAGCTCCTTGGCTAAATGTGAATAGTTATCGATATCGGTGTGGAAAGTTTGACTGGATCCTATTGCCAAGAATTTGGGGAGGAACAGCCTACTGCCCGTTACTAGTGTCTAGACAATTTGGATCGAGACAGTTCATCCCTGCAACTAAAGGAATGGATACTTTTGGGTATGCACACAAAAGAAGCAATTATAAACCAAAGATAACTGATACTTTAAGAGCTTGGTTAACACCGAGAATGGTGGAGCTTCAGGATGGGACGAAAGTCATGAAAGGTTATGTAGATTGGAAGGCTAAAAGGGTTAATGACAACCTTCTGAAGAAGGACTCAGTGGATGGTGGTTCAGCTAGTGGATGCATAAGGGATGCTCCTTCAACAATAGAGAAAATAAAGCATGATCATGAAAAGGAAATGAGAGGATACGCGAAGAGGATCAGTAACCTGAAACACGAGCTTTCAATGGAAACATTAGAGGTAGATGTTCAACAAAATCAGAAAAAAGAACTTTTGGAGCAACAACAGAAAGCCGAGCAAGAATTGGAAAAATTGAAGAAGATTCATTTTGGATGCAAGAAGACGTAAAAAGAAGGTACAAGCATGATAGTACAGAATGTGTCAGAACAATTAGAAGATATGACCAAGTAAAGAGATATCTACAAAAAGATGTACGAGAAAAAGGCACGGGAGTCAAGAGAATTGAACACCAAAGCTAAATAGAGGCTTGAAGAGGAACAAGCTGAGAACGAGGAATTGAAGATTCAGGTATCGCGGTTAGAGTAGTTGGTTATAAAGTATCATGAAGAAGATTAACCCAAGATGGACCAAGAGAACACGAGACTACAAGAGAGAGTGACAGAGTTAGAAAGCGAGGTTCAAAGGTTGAAAGATCAACTCGCAAGTTACGAAGGAGCGTTACAACCATAAAACAAGGTGTGGAGAAACAAGTATGAGGCGGCTCAACGCACAATCCAGAGTAAAAACAACGAGCTAATAACTTTCCAAGAACAGGTGAGGAATATTGCCGAGTATGTCCAGATGTCATCAATAGATACTACGGCATTGCTGAAACGTCCCAATATTGGTTTGGAGCTTAAGAAGAGAGTTGTTCTCCTGCTGCACGAGATAGTCAACTTAGGAGTAGGAGCTGAGAGATTTGTGTAGTTCAAATTATCTATTTCTTGTAATGAACTTTTCTAGCTAATGAATATTTCACTAAAAGCTAGCATTTGGACTCGATGCCTCTTTGCATTTTTGCATTCATGCATACATGCACTCATGCATTTTCATATCATTCTTGCAACTCTTAAACAGTTTTTAATACAAAAGCTTTTATGATAGTTTGTTTCATAAACCACAATCATTCTACATTCTTCTAGAACTCGCTTGCGTTTTAAAACTATGGCTGTTGAAGATCGGGTTACCAGTTTGGAGAATGATCGAGTGGAAACACAAAACCGTTTTGATAGAATGGAGCAGTCCATGAAAGATTATTTTGCCCAGACTCAGAGGGAGATAATCAATCAATTGAATGCTCTATTGTGACCAAAAGAGTCCAGAAAGGCTAAAGTGCCTGAAGGTGCTTCCAATGAAATGAACGAACAAGCAAAAACCACATCTCACATAAAGGTGCCGCCGAGGGACCTCTACCTGCAAAGAAGGTCCAAATTAATCTAGCAGGAACAACTCCTAGTCATCTAGTTCACATAGGAGTGAACTTTGGGAGTGGTGAAGAGGTCCCTGATATGAACACTTTGAATGAGATAGAGAAAATTCGTTCTGAGATTGAGAAAAAAGTTTGAGGAGCGCTTCAAAGCATTAAAGGATCGTTTGATGGAACTGGAGAAAGTCAATGAGACAGGACCTGAAGCAGTTGAAATGAGCTTAGTAGCTGACATGATCATTCCTCTAAAGTTTAAAGTCCCGGATTTTGAGAAATATGATGGGACTACTTGCCCGAGAGCTCACCTCACAATGAACTATCGAAAGATGGCAGTGCACCTAAAAGATGGAAAATTAATGATTCATTGTTTCCAAGATAGCTTGATTGGTTCAACAGCATGGTGGTACACAGAGTTGAGCTGTGTAATTATTCGGCCATGGAAAGATCTCTCTAGAGCTTTCGTAGAGCATTATAAGCATGTGACAGAAATGGTCCCCAGTAGTGTTATGCTGCGAGGCATGGAACAGAGAAGTAACGAGACGCTCCGACAGTATGATCAGAGATGGAGAGATATAGCGGCCCAAGTGCAGCCTCCGTTGATGGAAAGTGAGGTTGCCCATATGTTTGTGCAGACTTTGAAAAGACCACTTTTTGAGAGATTGATCAGTAGTGCTACTCAAAATTTTGCTGACAAAATAATGACCGGGGAATTGATCTAAGCAACAATTAAAAGTGGGGAAGGTTCTCGTAAGAATTACAAGAGAAAGGACAGTGAGGTGAACAATACAAGCGCATATGAGGCTCCCAAGAATGTGACTATAACTTCACCCGGTACAACATCAAGAAATTCACAAGGATCAAACAAGAAAGATTCTCGTGGTCCAAGAAAATATAGAATAAATTTCACGCCGATACCAATGACATATGCTGAATTGTATCCAAATTTGTATGAAGCAGATCTGGTGAGACCATACTTTCTGACTCCTCTGCAGCCTCCTTACCCTTAATGGTATATACCTGATGCTCATTGTGAATTCCATGCTGGAATACTGGGGCATACGATCGAGACTTGTACGACATTCAAAAAAGTGGTTCAAAATCTAATTAATAATGGGATTATGAAGTTTGATGAGCTCAGCATTGCCGTGAATCCTTTGTCGAGCCATGGGGGCAAGAAGTGAATGCCATAGATGAAGATGATGAAGCAAAACGGTTGAAGACTGATGTGTCAGAAATTAGATCTCCTTTGAAATGGGTATTTGAACAATTGTATAATGCCGGGATGATCGAAATAGGTATGAGAGTGGAGAAGGAAGTGCAATCTGATGTGTATTGTGAGTATCATCAAGAATGCGACCATGAGATTCAGTATTGCTCAGAGTTCCGAGATTTGATACAGAAAATGACGGACAATAAAGAAATTGAGTTCTTTGCGAAGATAGGAGAAAGGAAAGCAGTGGAGGTTTGTACTTCTAAATTGTCAGGTGTTAAATATGGGATACACAAGCCCCTGGTAGTTTCTGTTAGGCCTAAGATTGGAGGCCCTTCAGATGTGAAACCAGTGATGACTCCCAAGATTGTGATTTCATCCCCTGCGCCATTTGCTTACAAGAGTACTCACAAAGTACCCTTGAATTATGCAGCCAATGTAACTATACCTGAAGAGGGCAAATTGCAGGAGGAAGTAAAACCACCAGAAGAAACCAAGATGATGCCATAAGAGAAGAAAGATGAACAGCCTGGCTTAGAAACAGTGAATGAAGTGGGACACTTTGCCCGAAGTGGTAGATGATATTCTCCTATAGTTTCTAAAGAAGTGGAGAAAGTTAAAGGAAATACTGTGATAGTACCAGAGCAGATTTTTGGATAAGAATATGCACATAAAATAAATGAGCCGATGATAGAAGAACATGCTCAAGAATTCTTAAAGTTTTTAAAGCACAGTGAGTACAACATAGTCGAGCAGTTGAAGAAGCAAGAAGCGAGGATTTCTGTCCTGGAACTGCTACTAAGTTTTGAGGGGCATCATAATGCCTTAATGAAGGTGTTCAATCAGACATTCGTGCCAAATGACATATATGTGAACAAGCTAGATAGGATAGTGAATCACATTATTGTTGACAATTATATCACATTTACTGATGGTGAGATCCTTGAAGGAGGAATGGGATCCGTGAAGGCCTTAAACATTACTACACATTGTAAGGGCTATGTATTACCGGGAGTGCTGATAGACAATGGTTCAACTTTAAATGTTTTGCCGATGATAACTTTGTAAAGGTTGCCAATCGATGATTCGTACATGAAAGTGTACAAGAACACCGTAAGGGCCTTCGATAGAACTACTCGTGAAGTACTTGGGAAGATTGAAGTGCCATTGTTAATCGGCTTGACAGTTTACAATGTAGATTTTGTAGTGATGGATATAAAACCCACATATAATTGTTTATTGGGTAAGCCTTTGATCCACTCAGTTGGAGCGGTTCCATCATCCTTGCATCAAAAATTAAAGTTTGTCATTGAGGGGAAGCTAGTCAGTATTGGAGCAGAGGAAGATAGCATTGCTTCGGTAACTACTGATGCTCCATATATAGAAGCTAATGAGAACACTCTCAAATTTTCCTTTAGAGCTCTAGAGTTTGTCAATGCCACTTTTATTGCTAAAGGTAAACCATTCCCTCGACCAAGGCTATCGAATTGCAATAAGAAGAGGTACAAGGACAAGGGAAGGATTGGGAAAACGTCTTCAGGGATACTTACGTCCAAAATCTATTGACATGAAAAAAGACCGTTTCAGACTATGATTCAAGCCTAGTTTCCAGGAGAGATTGAAGGATTTAAGAATGAGGGGAGAACAATGGAAATCCCATCTTTTGGGAGCTGGAGTTTCCTCTAAGCCCATGGCCTTGTTTGACCTGACCTGAACCTTTAAATCTCGAGGATTCGAAAACGTCGAAGAGCAACTCATGTAGGTCAACTTGGAGACTGCAAGAATGTAGGAGGAGGAAATCTTTGGTAATAATCTGGAAGGATTGCTTGTTGAGGGAATTTTTGAATGAACCCAACCCGAAAAGTTTCTGAAGAAAATCCGCACGTGTCTCCATGGTGAGAAACTTGAAAATTGGGTAGCTGAGGAGCTTACTTTTGTATTCAATAAAACAAAGTAAATACCAGAAACCAACTCTATACCTTTGCCCGCAGGTATAGAGTGTTAGCTGTAAAGGGCCATCATATTAGTCCATTTAAATCAAGATGCTTTCAATGATTATTTTCTTTGCAGGTTTTCAACTATTGGTTGCATGAATGATCATGAACCTAATTCTGAAGTAGATTCTGAGTGGCCAGTGTGTTTGATGGAAATCAATGAGGTTGAAGATGAAGCAGAATGTGAAATCCCTAAAGAATTACTAAGGTTAGTGGAAAAAGAAGACAATCGGATCCTACCTCATAAAGAGGAATTGGAGATTCTCAACTTGGGAACGGATGAAATGAGGAGAGAGAGGTGAAAATAGGGGCTACTTTCTCGCCAAAAGCTAGATAAAGGCTGATTGATTTGTTGCAAGAGTTTAAAGATATCTTCGCCTGGTCATTCAAGACATGCCCGTATTGAACACGGACATAGTGGTACATAAATAGCCTATAAGGCCGGAGTGTAAGCCAGTACAGTAGAAGCTCAAAAGACTAAGGCCAGAAATGGTACTAAAGATAAAAGAATAGGTACAAAAGCATATTGACGCTGGTTTTCTTGAAGTATCCCAATATCCGAAATGGGTGGCAAACATAGTCATTGTACCAAAGAAAGATGGGAAAGTAAGTATGTGCGTAGATTACAGGGATTTGAATAGGGCCAGTCTAAAGGACAATTTTCCCTTGCCTCACATAGACATCCTAGTAGATAATACATCAGGACATTCATGGTTCTCCTTTATGGATGGATTTTTAGGGTATAACCAGATAAAGATGAGCCTAGAGGATATGGTTAAAACAACATTTATAACCTTATGGGGTACATATTGTTACAAAATGATGCATTTTGGATTAAAGAATGCCGGGGAAACCTATCAACGAGCAATGATAACCTTGTTCCACGACATGATGCACAAAGAAATTGAGGTGTACGTGGATGATATGATTGCAAAATCTCAGACCGAGGAAGAGCATATCCTGAATTTGAGGAAGCTATTTTTGAGGTTGAGGAAGTATATGCTGAAACTCAATCCCAATAAAAGCACTTTCGGAGTAACATCAAGGAAACTCCTAGGATTCATTGTCAGCATGAAAGGAATTGAAATAGACCCAGATAAAGTAAAGGCGATTCAGAATTTGCCACCACCTAATCCATAAAAGGAGGTTCGAGGATTCCTTGGGAGGTTGAATTATGTTTCTCAGTTCATCTCTCAGTTGACCGATAAATGTGATCCATCTTTAGATTGCTTTAAAAGAATAATCCGGGTGAATAGAATGAGGAATGCCAAGAAATGTTTAACAAGATTAAGAAATACTTGACGAATGCTCCAGTATTAGTTGCACCAGTTCCAGACAGACCACTTATCCTCTACTTAACAGTTTATGAAAACTCGATAGGATGTGTGTTGAGGCAGCATGATGATATAGGGAATAAAAAAGAGCCATCTATTACTCGAGTAAGAAGTTTACAGAGTATGAAGTGTGATACCCACCAATTCAAAAGATATGTTGTGCTCTGGTCTGGGTAACTTGCAGGCTCAGACAATACATGTTATACCACACTACTTGGTTAATTTCTCGCCTTGATCCATTAAAGTTCATGATAGAAGTGCCAACATTGACTGGAAGGCTGGCTCATTGGCAAATGCTATTGTCAAAGTTTGACATTGTGTATGTGAGTCAGAAGGCAATAAAAGGAAGTGCTATAGCATATTTCTTAGCAAGTCGTGCTTCAGAGGATTATGAGCCCTTAAACTTTGATTTCCCAGATTAAGATGTGATGAACATCTCCACGGAAGAAAATGGAATCCTAGAGAATAAAAATTGGAAGCTGTATTTCGATGGGGCTGTTAATGCCCTAGGAAGAGGAATTGGGGCAGTGTTGATTTCACCGAACAATGTGAATGATCCCTTCACAAGTAAATTAGAGTTTCTTTGCATGAGTAACATGGCAGAATATGAGGCTTGCGTTATGGGATTGCAAGCTACTATTGAAAGAAAGATAGAAATTCTGAAGGTATATGGAGATTCCGCATTGGTCATCTACCAGCTTTGTGGAGAATGGGAAACAAAAGATGCCAAATTGATTCATAATCCTCAAAATGATAAAAGAGTTTAAAGAAATTACTTTCACATATGTCCCCAGGGAAGATAATCAGATCGCAGATGCTTTAGCTATACTGGCTTCAGTATTCTTGGCCAATAGACCTGAGGATATGATGGCAATCCAAATGCAGTGTTATAGTACCTATGCTCATTGTTGTAGTATAGAAGAAGCGGCAGATGGAAATCCCTGGTATTTCGATATTTTTCAATTCATCAAATACCAAATTTATCCCAAGGGTGCGAATGACAATGATAAAAGAACTATTAGAAGAATGGCCTCAGGATATGTGCTTGATGGAGAAATTCTATACAAAAGGGGCAAAGATAAGATATTGTTAAGATGTTTTAATGCCAATGAAGCTAGAAATATTCTAGCAGAGGTGCACGATGGGATATGCGGTACGCACGCAAATGGGTTTGCAATAGCCAGGAGGATTATGAGATATGGCTACTATTGGTCAACCATGGAGGGAGATTGCATTGAATATACCAAGAAATGTCATAAGTGCCAGATATATGCGGATAAGATCAATTCTCCACTAGTACCTCTTCATACAATGAATTCACCTTGGCCTTTTGCTGTCTAGGGCTTGTATGTTATTGGGCAGATTCAACCTAAGGCTTCTAATAGGCATCGTTTCATTCTCGTAGTTATTGATTACTTCACCAAATTGATTACTTCACCGATAATGCCACCAATTTCAATAACAAGATGATAGCAGAAGTGTGTGAGCAGTTCAAGATTATGCATCACAATTCTGTGACTTATCGCCCTAAGATGAATGGGGCAGTGGAGGCAACAAATAAAAATATCAAGAAAATCATATCGAAGATGAAATAAACTTATAAAGATTGGCATGAGAAACTTCTATTCGCATTTTTTGCATATCGAACCTCGATACGAACCTCAACTGGGGAAACTCCTGTAACATCCATTTCCCGTATTTATCACCAAATACGAGCCAGTGATGTTATTAACAAATTTTAAACCCTATTATTTCTTTACCTTTATAAACTGACAACCTGCGCTACCTTACTTAAAAATTTATAGAAAATTTTATAGACATCGAAAATTCATTCTGAAATTTTCTAATTAAACTAGATTCATTAGGCTTTCTAACCATATAAATTATTAGCCTAAATTCATTATACAAAAATTCAAATAAATTCCTAAATTCACGTCAGAGCCCTAAAATACTGAAATTCTGCTGCTCTGTTTTCTGACTTCCTTAGAATAAAAATTCATATCTTTTTACATACAACTCGAAATCAGTCACTGTTAATTTTTTGAGAAACTAGACAAAATTTTTAGTTCATGCATATAATATTCATTGTCTAATTCCAATTGTGGAATTTATGCTGATTTTTCAAACACATTGTGTTTGCATACATTTCTGGGCAGATTTTTAAACTTTCTATCTTAGAATCCATATTTACTAAAAACTTAGTCCATTATCATTTATAACCATAATAGGACTTACTAGGTTCATCATCCATATTCAACAACTATTAACCAACCATATTTAGTGATAAGTTATTACAACCCCACTAATTATACATGCCATCTAGTACATTTCCAAAAGAAATGATGGATGTCATTACATTACTATGAGTATGGAGATATACCTCCAAAATATGAAAATGATGCTCGGCTACTCTTCACTCGAAGATACTTTAAAACCTACACATGAAAGTCATCATACGCTAAGCATATACTTAGTGAGGCAACAACATTTAATTCAAATGCAATTTAACATAGGTATCAATATATTATAGTAACAATGCATATGATCACCTCCCATTTTATGCATTTTAACATATATGACATGATATATATAGTAACATATTACATGGTACTAACCTTGATTCTTACCAATACTGTTGCCATATTCATCATCGAGCTTTCAAGCCTTTTTAACCCGCTTTTTAATTCATTTAGGACAAGTATTGAATTAAGGAAATTTTTGGTACGCGAGTCATCCCCCCTATACTTACTTGAGTATAGTATATTAGGTGCACTTTACTAGAAGTGCTTAACACCGAAGTGTTTTTGTATACTTACCAGAGTATACAATTATTAATTATTTTGCACTTTACCTGAAGTGCTTATAATAAATTGCACTCTACCGGAGTGCTAAAATGTTTATACAGGTGTTTATGACTATGGATATCCAACTATACTTTTAATTTCCTATCTCATACTTTGGGCTTTACATCAATCATAGTCTCATACATGGCAACATATATACATATTAAGCAATTCATACGTAAAATAACATTCCATGAATAAGTAGTGATCCATGCATGTATTCTCAATTCTGGACATATTTTTAACATGTCAATTATATAATGAATGACATAAAAATCATGCTATGCATGCATTGCACTCACCTTGAAATTTTCAAAGGTATAATTTATACTAGCCTCACTAAGCTCGATTGCACTTTCTATCTTCTTTCTTCACTCGTTTGTACTCGAACTCGATTGTTATCTGTTTGTACATTAAATACATGACACAAGCAACATTAAGTACATGTCCAACCTTTACTAATACATGTACATACCAATATGGAAAAATTAATATTTTCATCCAAATACTTCTTTGTAACTACAATGCTTCCAATACTTCAATCTCATCTCAAATTACACATTACAACCAATAGTTTGATAATTTCCCTTTAAACCCTAAATTATCTCTTAGGGTTTATAATCTAAAACTTGGAAACTTTCACATTTCATCTAATAATCCAAAAATTTTAATACTAAAATAATCCTTGTATCATAGCAACCAATATAACCATGCTTCTTGAATATTTCCAAATTTCTCACTTATTTCACCCAATTTACAAAATTCACAAAATAGTCCTAAAATGATGTTTTCTTCAATCCAAACACATAATTCAACTTAGAAAACGTCATTCTAATCATTTCCATCATCAAATAATTTTTTGCAAAATTTCCCTTAATTTTTCCTCTTATAGCTGGAATGGTCCCTAAAGTTTACCAAGAAGTTTTCATCATTTCAAGCATCCAAACAACACCACAACACCATTTCCAACTTGATTAAGCTTTAAAACATGAAATCTTAGCATGTTCTTCAACCACCCTAATCATCAAACTCACTTAGAACCATGGAAACTAAGCAAAACTTATGTCAAAAGATAGAGAATTTAAAGGAGATCAATTTCTTGTTTCATAACTCTAGCCAAAAATCAAACAAATCAAGCGAAAATCTGAATTGAAAGATTTCTTACCTAAACCCCTTTAGGTTCGGCACTTTGAGAGAAAAGATGAACAAAGTTTCCAAATTTTTATTCTTTCTTCGATTAATGCCAAATGGCAATTAAATCTTTAATTTAAAATAAAAATCTTTCCTCATAGTAAAATGACCATTTCACCCTTGGGTTATGACCAATTATAAATCCACACCTATACTCAACCTTATCATCAAATCAATTATAATTAAAAAGTATGGGTAACATGACCATTTTTCCATTAATGAATCTTTATATTCTCCAAAATGCCATTCCATCACCTATACAAAATATTGAATAGAATCGAATCTAAACTGATTTAAAAACGATTTAGAACTTCAATACTATGCTTTGGGTCTTTTTAAGACTTCCTTCCAATTTTCATAAAATTTCGAGCTCATAAGATTACCCGAATTACACTTAAACTTTAACCATAATTTCCCAATAATAGAAATATTAGATCAAACCATAGTTTTTATATTCGATCCACACCCTTAGATGATCTATCTATTTATGGGATAAAAATAATTATTAGGAAAATTACTATGTTGGTCCTTAAACTTTTCTCAACTTTTCACTTTTGTCTCCAAACTTTAAAACTTTATGTTTTAGTTACTGAACTAACACCATTAACTTTTGATTCTTTATGTTTTGGTCACTATTCCAAGAATGGGATATTACAATTCTCTCCATCTAAAAAAACTCGTCCTCAAATTTTTAGAACATACCTGGATTAAACAAATGCGGGTACTGTTCTTTCATTCGCTCTTCAGTTTCCCAAGTGGCTTATTCCACTTTGTGATTCTTCCAAAGTACTTTCACCAATGGAATCGATTTGTTTCTCAATTTCTTCACCCCGTGAGCTAGAATTTTTACTGGTTCTTCTTCAAATGTCAAATCAGGTTGCATCTCAACTTCCACAGGTGAAATGACATGGGAAGGATCCGACCTATATTTAGGAATCATCGATACATGTAAAACATCATGAATTTTGCTCATTTCTTGTGGTAAAGCTAATTGATATGCCACCGGTCCAACTCTTTTCAAGATTTCTTACAGACCAATGATTCTGGGACTAAGCTTCCCTTTTCTTCCAAATCTCATTATTTTCTTCCATGGTGAAATTTTCCAAAATACCTTGTCTCCTACCTGGTATTCAATATCTTTTCTTTTTGAATCTGAATAAGTTTTTGTCTATCGGAAGCTGCCCTTAGATTATCTCGAATTATCTTCACTTTTTCCCATTTCCATTATGGAATAGCAATTGGTTGAAGTAACCCTGATGGCACTTGATGTTCTTCTTTAACTTGCTGACAAGTTAAGCATTTAGACACGAATCTCATTATAGCTCTTTTCATTCCTGGCCACCAAAAATGGCTCTTCAAATCCTGATACATTTTATTTCCTCCCGGGTGCATCGTTAAAGGACTATAATGTGCTTCTATAAGAATTTCCTTTTTCAATTCTTCATCTTCAGGAATATAAGCACGTCCTTTATAATATAAACATCCATTAGACTTTACTTCGAAGTCTGAAGACTCTCCCCTTTCAGCTTTTTTCTTTTTCTCTAAACAATTTTCATCTGTTTCTGTGATTCTTTTATTTTGTCTATCAAAGTAGACCTGATGTTTAGCTCAGCAAGTAGAGCACTATCATCCAATATTGATAATTGAGCATTCGATATCTGCGGGCTGAAAACATTTTTCGGTATGTGCGTCTGCCACCACATTAGCCTTTCCCAGGTGATAATCAATAATTGCATCATAATCCTTAATTAGCTCAATCCATCGCCTTTGTCTTAGATTCAGCTCCTTCTACGTTAGAAGATATTTTAGGCTTTTTTGGTCTGTGTATATATAACATCTTTCGCCATATAAGTAGTGGCGCCAAATTTTTAAAGCAAAGACAACCGCAACTAATTCCGAATCGTGAGTAGGATAATTCCTCTCATGAGTTTTAAGCTGCCTAGAAGCATAAGCCACCACTTTCCTGTCTTGCATAAGTACACAACCCAAACCATTATGCGATGCATCACTATACACCACAAAATTCTTACCCAATTCAGGTTGAACTAACGCCAGAGCTTCTGTCAAGATTTTCTTTAATCTTTCAAAGCTTTATTGACATTTTTAGTCCACATAAAAGGTACATTCTTCTTGAGTAATTTGGTAATAGGTGCAGCAATCATTGAGAAATCTTTCATGAACCGGCGGTAATATCCTGCCAATCCGAGAAAACTTCTAACCTCTGCAACATTTTTAGGAGGTTCCACTCCATGATAGCTTGAATTTTCTGAGGATCAACCCGAATTCCTTCAGCTGATACTATATGTCCAAGAAATGTCACCTCAGAAAGACAAAACTCACATTTAGATAATTTGGCATATAATTTATTCTCCCTCAAAATCTGAAGAACTATTCTGAGATGAACATCATGATCCTCCTTGGTTTTAGAGTAAAACAGGATATCGTCTATGAATGCCACTACAAACTGGTCCAGATATGCCTGAAAAATTCGGTTCATCAAATCCATAAATGCTGTTGGGGCATTAGTTAATCCAAATGGCATCACCACGAATTCATAATGACCATATCGAGTCCTGAAGGTCGTATTTGGAATATCCTACTCTTTAATCTTCAATTGATGATAGCCCGATCGAAGATCAATCTTAGAGAACACTGGTGCTCCCTTTAATTGATCAAAGAGATCATCAATTCTTGGCAATGGATATTTATTCTTTATCGTCACTTTATTAAGTTGACGATAATTGATACACAATATCATCGATCCATCTTTCTTCTTTACAAATAATACAGGTTCTCCCCATGGTGATATGCTTGGTCGTATAAAACCTAGATTCTGCAATTCTTGTAGCTGTGATTTGAGTTCCCGGAGTTCAGTAGGTGCCATACAATACGGTGACATCGATATGGGTGTTGTACCAGGTAACACTTCAATTCCAAATTCTACCTCTCTAACTAGAGGTAGTCCTGGTAATTCTTCTGGGAATACATCTGGGAATTCCCGCACCGTAGGTATATCTTCTATTTTCACTTCTTGCTTCAAGGTATCAATTTCGAGAGTTGGATTTATTTCACAACCATCCATCAACATTTCATTCATAATAACAGCCAAAATAACATCACTACGATGATTCAGCTTCTCCCCCACGAATAATATTTGTGATCTATCTGGTGCCTTTAAAGTTAATCTTTTTAATCGACACTCCACCACAGCATCATATGCAAATAACCAATCCACCCCCAATATTATTTCAAACTCACAAAACGATAATTCCATAAGGTCAGCGAGGAAATTCACATTCTAAATTTTAGTAGGACACTGACGGGAAATCCTTTTAACCTTAGCACTCTGGCCTAACGGATTGGTTGCTACCACCTCACTCTTAATTAGTTCTGCTGGAATGTTTCTTTCTAGTATGATTCTAGAACTAATATATGAATGAGTGGAACGAGGATCAATTAGTGCAAAAATAGGTCTATTAAAGAGTTCAAGCATATCTGATATCACATCAGGATCATCTTTACTCTCTGTGGTCTTGATATTATATACACGAGCAGGAGCTTTGCCTTTCAGATTTGGTGCAACTTTCGATGCACCTTGATGGGAATTCCACCCTCGGTTCCCTTTATTTCTCTGAGAAGCAGCTACCAATTGATTCTCCTGTAATTCTGGACATGCTCGTTTGAAATGACCCGGCTTCCCACATTGATAGCATACTGTCTCTGATGCATACCAACATCGACCAAGATGTCTTCTTCCACAAGTCTTGCATTCAGGTCTATTCCAAAGTCCATCACCTTTACTTCCACTAGTTTTATTGTAGACTTGCTTGGATATACCCGCAGAAGAATTCTTCTTTACGGACGACATCGACCCAACTAATCCTTGTTGCTGAAAACCTTTACCTCATTTAGACCAGGTTAAAACACTGGGGCCTCCAGGTCGCTTAATTGACTGTGTTTTCTTCTCAGAATCTTCTTCTTGTTCCACCCTTTCCATCCCTTTAGCTCGGTTAACTGCCACTTGAAATTCAGACAAATAAAGAGCAACCAAGACTTTCTTATACTCCAGATCTAGACCTCCAACAAATCTAGTAACTCTGTGCTTCTTAGTCGGAAGAAGTTCTGTAGCAAACCGGCTAAGCTTATTAAACTCACATTCATACTCATATACTGATCCGCCTGCTTGCTTCAGACTCAGAAATTGATTCCTCATATCCTCGATGAAAACATCTCCAATATACTTGTTCCGGGCTCTTGTAAAAAGAACTCCCAAGTAACTCGTTCGAGAATCTGGAGCGATAATGGTGATCCACCAAATTTGAAACAGTCCCCATCAAAAGTGATGTTACACCTTCAAGTTTTCCTTGATCATCACACCGGATAGTATCTAGCATGATTTTAATATCATTTAACCAGAAATCCGTAGACATCAGGTCAACATATGAATCACCTTGAAATTCGATGCCTTGACTTTCTCAACTCCTTGGTACAAATACTGGTTTCGATCTATTTAAGATATCATCTAATACTGCGGGAATAATCCACGATCCTAAACCAGCATGTCTTGTTGTCCTTGTGCAGGTGCCTGACCTTGATATTGCTCCTGAGGTACATTATGATTTACCTTGTTACTCCCACTCTGTACAGGGACCGCCTATTCAAACGCATGTCGAGAACCCTGATGGTCCGACATCTGAATAGAACACATTTTCAACAAATTTCTTAATATATAGTAGCATTACTAATTATAGAGCAGCATAATATCTGCACATAATCATCAGTAATTATGACATCCTAGTGGCATGTGTACAATTCCCACTCATTTTTAGACTCAATTTTTATCCGGAATCGACTAAACCTGTAGCTTTGATACCAATTAATGTAAAATCCCTTTCCCGTATTTATCACCAAATACGAACCAGTGATGTTATTAAAAAAATTTAAACCCTATTATTTCTTTACCTTTATAAACTGACAACATGTGCTACCTTACTTAAAATTTATAGAAATTTTTATAGACATCGAAAATTCATTCCGAAAGTTACTAATTAAACTAGATTCATTAGGCTTTCTAAACATATAAATTATTAGCCTAAATTCATTATACAAAAATTCAAATAAATTCCTAAATTCACGCAACAGCCCTAAAATACTTTGAAATTCTGCTTCCTTGTTTTCTGACTTCCTTAGAATAAAAATTCATATCTTTTTACATACAACTCAAAAATCAGTCACTGTTAATTTTTTGAGAAACTAGACAAAAGTTTTAGTTCATGCATATAATATTCACTGTCTAATTCCAATTGTGGAATTTATGCTGATTTTTCAAACACATTGTGTTTGCATACATTTCTCAGGCAGATTTTTAAACTTTCTATCTTAGAATCCATATTTACTAAAAACTTAGTCCATTATCATTTATAACCATAATAGGACTTACTAGGTCCATCATCCATATTCAACAACTATTAACTAACCATATTTAGTGATAAGTTATTACAACCCCACTAATTATGCATGCCATCTAGTACATTTCAAAAAGAAATGATGGATGTCATTACATTACTATGAGTATGGAGATATACCTCCCAAAATATGAAAATGATGCTCGACTACTCTTCACTCAAGATCCTTTAAAACCTACACATGAAAGTCATCATACGCTAAGCATATACTTAGTGAGGCAACAACATTTAATTCAAATGCAATTTAACATAGGTATCAATATATTATAGTAACAATGCATATGATCACCTCCCATTTTATGCATTTTAAAATATATGACATGATATATATATAGTAACATATTACATGGTAATAACCTTGATTCTTACCAATATCATTGCCATATTCATCATTGAACTTTCAAGCCTTTTTAACCCGCTTTTTAATTCATTTAGGACAAGTATTGAATTAAGGAAATTTTTGGTACGCGAGTCATCCCCCTATACTTACTTGAGTATAGTATATTAGGTGCACTTTACTAGAAGTGCTTAACACCGAAGTGTTTTTGTATACTTACTGAGTATACAATTTTTAATTATTTTGCATTTTACTTGAAGTGCTTATAATAAATTGCACTCTACCAGAGTGCTAAAATGTTTATACAATGTTTTTATGACTCTATGGATATCCAACTATACTTTTAATTTCCTATCTCATACTTTGGGCTTTATATCAATCATAATCTCATACATGGCAACATATATACATATTAAGCAATTCATACGTAAAATAACATTCCATGAATAAGTAGTGATCCATGCATGTATTCTCAATTCGGACATATTTTTAACATGTCAATTATATAATGAATGACATAAAAATCATGCTATGCATGCATTGCACTCACCTTGAAATTTTCAAAGGTATAATTTATACTAGCCTCACTAAGCTCGATTGCACTTTCTATTTTCTTTCTTCACTCGTTTGTACTCGAACTCGATTGTTATCTGTTTGTACATTAAATACATGACACAAGCAACATTAAGTACATGTCCAACCTTTACTAATACATGTACATACCAATATGGAAAAATTAATATTTTCATCCAAATACTTCTTTGTAACTACAATGCTTCCAATACTTCAATCTCATCTCAAATTACACATTACAACCAATAGTTTGATAATTTCCCTTTAAACCCTAAATTATCTCTTAGGGTTTATAATCTAAAAATTTGAAACTTTCACATTTCATCTAATAATCCAAAAATTTTAATACTAAAATAATCCTTGTATCATAGCAACCAATATAACCATGCTTCTTGAATATTTCCAAATTTCTCACTTATTTCACCCAATTTACAAAATTCACAAAATAGTCCTAAAATGATGTTTTCTTCAATCCAAACACATAATTCAACTTAGAAAACGTCATTCTAATCATTTCCATCATCAAATAATTTTTGCAAAATTTCCCTAATTTTTCCTCTTATAGCTGAATGGTCCCTAAAGTTTACCAAGAAGTTTTCATCATTTCAAGCATCCAAACAACACCACAACACCATTTCCAACTTGATTAAGCTTTAAAACATGAAATCTTAGCATGTTCTTCAACCACCCTAATCATCAAACTCACTTAGAACCATGGAAACTAAGCAAAACTTATGTCAAAAGATAGAGAATTTAAAGGAGATCAATTTCTTGTTTCATAACTCTAGCCAAAAATCAAACAAATCAAGCTAAAATCTGAATTGAAAGATTTCTTACCTAAACCCCTTTAGGTTCGACACTTTGAGAGAAAAGATGAACAAAGTTTCCAAATTTTTATTCTTTCTTCGATTAATGCCAAATGGCAATTAAATCTTTAATTTAAAATAAAAATCTTTCCTCATAGTAAAATGACCATTTCACCCTTGGGTTATGACCAATTATAAATCCACACCTATACTCAACCTTATCATCAAATCAATTATAATTAAAAAGTATGGGTAACATGACCATTTTTCCATTAATGAATCTTTATATTCTCCAAAATGCCATTCCATCACCTATACAAAATATTGAATAGAATCGAATCTAAACTGATTTAAAAACGATTTAGAACTTCAATACTATGCTCTTTGGGTCTTTTTAAGACTTCCTTCCAATTTTCATAAAATTTCGAGCTCATAAGATTACCCGAATTACACTTAAACTTTAACCATAATTTCCCAATAATAGAAATATTAGATCAAACCATAGTTTTTATATTCGATCCACACCCTTAGATGATCTATCTATTTATGGGATAAAAATAATTATTAGGAAAATTACTATGTTGGTCCTTAAACTTTTCTCAACTTTTCACTTTTGTCTCCAAACTTTAAAACTTTATGTTTTAGTTACTGAACTAACACCATTAACTTTTGATTCTTTATGTTTTGGTCACTATTCCAAGAATGGGATATTACAATTCTCTCCATCTAAAAAAACTCGTCCTCAAATTTTTAGAACATACCTGGATTAAACAAATGCGGGTACTGTTCTTTCATTCGCTCTTCAGTTTCCCAAGTGGCTTATTCCACTTTGTGATTCTTCCAAAGTACTTTCACCAATGGAATCGATTTGTTTCTCAATTTCTTCACCCCGTGAGCTAGAATTTTCTTGGTTCTTCTTCAAATGTCAAATCAGGTTGCATCTCAACTTCCACAGGTGAAATGACATGGGAAGGATCCGACCTATATTTAGGAATCATCGATACATGTAAAACATCATGAATTTTGCTCATTTCTTGTGGTAAAGCTAATTGATATGCCACCGGTCCAACTCTTTTCAAGATTTCTTACAGACCAATGATTCTGGGACTAAGCTTCCCTTTTCTTCCAAATCTCATTATTTTCTTCCATGGTGAAATTTTCCAAAATACCTTGTCTCCTACCTGGTATTCAATATCTTTTCTTTTTGAATCTGAATAAGTTTTTGTCTATCGGAAGCTGCCCTTAGATTATCTCGAATTATCTTCACTTTTTCCCATTTCCATTATGGAATAGCAATTGGTTGAAGTAACCCTGATGGCACTTGATGTTCTTCTTTAACTTGCTGACAAGTTAAGCATTTAGACACGAATTCTGTTATAGCTCTTTTCATTCCTGGCCACCAAAAATGGCTCTTCAAATCCTGATACATTTTATTTCCTCCCGGGTGCATCGTTAAAGGACTATAATGTGCTTCTATAAGAATTTCCTTTTTCAATTCTTCATCTTCAGGAATATAAGCACGTCCTTTATAATATAAACATCCATTAGACTTTACTTCGAAGTCTGAAGACTCTCCCCTTTCAGCTTTTTTCTTTTTCTCTAAACAATTTTCATCTGTTTCCTGTGATTCTTTTATTTTGTCTATCAAAGTAGACCTGATGTTTAGCTCAGCAAGTAGAGCACTATCATCCAATATTGATAATTGAGCATTCGATATCTGCAGGGCTGAAAACATTTTTCGGGTATGTGCGTCTGCCACCACATTAGCCTTTCCCAGGTGATAATCAATAATTGCATCATAATCCTTAATTAGCTCAATCCATCGCCTTTGTCTTAGATTCAGCTCCTTCTACGTTAGAAGATATTTTAGGCTTTTTTGGTCTGTGTATATATAACATCTTTCGCCATATAAGTAGTGGCGCCAAATTTTTAAAGCAAAGACAACCGCAACTAATTCCGAATCGTGAGTAGGATAATTCCTCTCATGAGTTTTAAGCTGCCTAGAAGCATAAGCCACCACTTTCCTGTCTTGCATAAGTACACAACCCAAACCATTATGCGATGCATCACTATACACCACAAAATTCTTACCCAATTCAAAGTTGAACTAACGCCAGAGCTTCACAAGATTTTCTTTAATCTTTCAAAGCTTTATTGACATTTTTAGTCCACATAAAAGGTACATTCTTCTTGAGTAATTTGGTAATAGGTGCAGCAATCATTGAGAAATCTTTCATGAACCGCTGTAATATCCCCTCGCCAATCCGAGAAAACTTCTAACCTCTGCAACATTTTTAGGAGGTTCCACTCCATGATAGCTTGAATTTTCTGAGGATCAACCCGATTCCTTCAAATGATACTATATGTCCAAGAAATGTCACCTCGTAAAGACAAAACTCACATTTAGATAATTTGGCATATAATTTATTCTCCTCAAAATCAAGAACTATTCTCGAGATGAACATCATGATCCTCCTTGGTTTTAGAGTAAAACAGATATCGTCTATGAATGCCACTACAAACTGGTCCAGATATGCCTGAAAAATTCGGTTCATCAAATCCATAAATGCTGTTGGGGCATTAGTTAATCCAAATGGCATCACCACGAATTCATAATGACCATATCGAGTCCTCAAGGTCGTATTTGGAATATCCTACTCTTTAATCTTCAATTGATGATAGCCCGATCAAGATCAATCTTAGAGAACACTTGGTGCTCCCTTTAATTGATCAAAGAGATCATCAATTCTTGGCAATGGATATTTATTCTTTATCGTCACTTTATTAAGTTGACGATAATTGATACACAATATCATCGATCCATCTTTCTTCTTTACAAATAATACTGAGTTCTCCCCATGGTGATATGCTTGGTCGTATAAAACCTAGATTCTGCAATTCTTGTAGCTGTGATTTGAGTTCCCGGAGTTCAGTAGGTGCCATACAATACGGTGACATCGATATGGGTGTTGTACCAGGTAACACTTCAATTCCAAATTCTACCTCTCTAACTAGAGGTAGTCCTGTAATTCTTCCGGGAATACATCTGGGAATTCCCTTTACGTAGGTATATCTTCTATTTTCACTTCTTGCTTCAAGGTATCAATTTCGAGAGTTGGATTTATTTCACAACCATCCATCAACATTTCATTCATAATAACAGCCAAAATAACATCACTACGATGATTCAGCTTCTCCCCCACGAATAATATTTGTGATCTATCTGGTGCCTTTAAAGTTAATCTTTTTAATCGACACTCCACCACAGCATCATATGCAAATAACCAATCCACCCCCAATATTATTTCAAACTCACAAAACGATAATTCCATAAGGTCAGCGAGGAAATTCACATTCTAAATTTTAGTAGGACACTGACGGGAAATCCTTTTAACCTTAGCACTCTGGCCTAACGGATTGGTTGCTACCACCTCACTCTTAATTAGTTCTGCTGGAATGTTTCTTTCTAGTATGATTCTAGAACTAATATATGAATGAGTGGAACGAGGATCAATTAGTGCAAAAATAGGTCTATTAAAGAGTTCAAGCATATCTGATATCACATCAGGATCATCTTTACTCTCTGTGGTCTTGATATTATATACACGAGCAGGAGCTTTGCCTTTCAGATTTGGTGCAACTTTCGATGCACCTTGATGGGAATTCCACCCTCGGTTCCCTTTATTTCTCTGAGAAGCAGCTACCAATTGATTCTCCTGTAATTCTGGACATGCTCGTTTGAAATGACCCGGCTTCCCACATTGATAGCATACTGTCTCTGATGCATACCAACATCGACCAAGATGTCTTCTTCCACAAGTCTTGCATTCAGGTCTATTCCAAAGTCCATCACCTTTACTTCCACTAGTTTTATTGTAGACTTGCTTGGATATACCCGCAGAAGAATTCTTCTTTACGGACGACATCGACCCAACTAATCCTTGTTGCTGAAAACCTTTACCTCATTTAGACCAGGTTAAAACACTGGGGCCTCCAGGTCGCTTAATTGACTGTGTTTTCTTCTCAGAATCTTCTTCTTGTTCCACCCTTTCCATCCCTTTAGCTCGGTTAACTGCCACTTGAAATTCAGACAAATAAAGAGCAACCAAGACTTTCTTATACTCCAGATCTAGACCTCCAACAAATCTAGTAACTCTGTGCTTCTTAGTCGGAAGAAGTTCTGTAGCAAACCGGCTAAGCTTATTAAACTCACATTCATACTCATATACTGATCCGCCTGCTTGCTTCAGACTCAGAAATTGATTCCTCATATCCTCGATGAAAACATCTCCAATATACTTGTTCCGGAGCTCTTGTAAAAAGAACTCCCAAGTAACTCGTTCCCGAGGAATCTGAGCAGTAATGGTGATCCACCAAATTTGAACAGGTCCCATCAAAAGTGATGTTACACCTTCAAGTTTTCCTTGATCATCACACCGGATAGTATCTAGCATGATTTTAATATCATTTAACCAGAAATCCGTAGACATCAGGTCAACATATGAATCACCTTGAAATTCTGATGCCTTCAGCTTTCTCAACTCCCTTGGTACAAATACTGGTTTCGATCTATTTAAGATATCATCTAATACCTGCAGGAATAATCCACGATCCTAAACCAGCATGTCTTGTTGTCCTTGTGCAGGTGCCTGACCTTGATATTGCTCCTGAGGTACATTATGATTTACCTTGTTACTCCCACTCTGTACAGGGACCGCCTATTCAAACGCATGTCGAGAACCCTGATGGTCCGACATCTGAACAGAACACATTTTCAACAAATTTCTTAATATATAGTAGCATTACTAATTATAGAGCAGCATAATATCTGCACATAATCATCAGTAATTATGACATCCTAGTGGCATGTGTACAATTCCCACTCATTTTTAGACTCAATTTTTATCCGGAATCGACTAAACCTGTAGCTTTGATACCAATTAATGTAAAATCCCTTTCCCGTATTTATCACCAAATACGAACCAGTGATGTTATTAAAAAAATTTAAACCCTATTATTTCTTTACCTTTATAAACTGACAACATGTGCTACCTTACTTAAAATTTATAGAAATTTTTATAGACATCGAAAATTCATTCCGAAAGTTACTAATTAAACTAGATTCATTAGGCTTTCTAAACATATAAATTATTAGCCTAAATTCATTATACAAAAATTCAAATAAATTCCTAAATTCACGCAACAGCCCCAAAATACTGAAATTCTGCTTCCTTGTTTTCTGACTTCCTTCGAATAAAAATTCATATCTTTTTACATACAACTCGAAATCAGTCGCCGTTAATTTTTTGAGAAACTAGACAAAAGTTTTAGTTCATGCATATAATATTCACTGTCTAATTCCAATTGTGGAATTTATGCTGATTTTTCAAACACACTGCATTTGCATACATTTCTGGGCAGATTTTTAAACTTTCTATCTTAGAATCCATATTTACTAAAAACTTAGTCCATTATCATTTATAACCATAATAGGACTTACTAGGTCCATCATCCATATTCAACAACTATTAACTAACCATATTTAGTGATAAGTTATTACAACCCCACTAATTATGCATGCCATCTAGTACATTTCCAAAAGAAAGGATGGATGTCATTACATTACTATGAGTATGGAGATATACCTCCCAAAATATGAAAGTGATGCTCGACTACTCTTCACTCGAAGCTCCTTTAAAACCTACGCATGAAAGTCATCATACGCTAAGCATATACTTAGTGAGGCAACAACATTTAACTCAAATGCAATTTAACATAGGAATCAATATATTATAGTAACAATGCATATGATCACCTCCCATTTTATGCATTTTAAAATATATGACATGATATATATATAGTAACATATTACATGGTAATAACCTTGATTCTTACCAATACTGTTGCCATATTCATCATTGAACTTTCAAGCCTTTTTAACCTGTTTTTCAATTCATTTAGCCCAAGTATTGAATTAAGGAAATTTTTGGTACGCGAGTCATCCCCCCTATACTTACTTGAGTATAGTATATTAGGTGCACTTTACCGGAAGTGCTTAACACCGAAGTGTTTTTGTATACTTACCGGAGTATACAATTTTTAATTATTTTACATTTTACTTGAAGTGCTTATAATAAATTGCACTCTACCAGGAGTGCTAAAATGTTTATACAACTGTTTATGACTCTATGGATATCCAACTATACTTTTAATTTCCTATCTCATACTTTGGGCTTTATATCAATCATAATCTCATACATGGCAACATATATACATATTAAGCAATTCATACGTAAAATAACATTCCATGAATAAGTAGTGATCCATGCATGTATTCTCAATTCTGGACATATTTTTAACATGTCAATTATATAATGAATGACATAAAAATCATGCTATGCATGCATTGCACTCACCTTGACACTTTCAAAGGTATAATTTATACTAGCCTCACTAAGCTCGATTGCACTTTCTATTTTCTTTCTTCACTCGTTTGTACTCGAACTCGATTGTTATCTGTTTGTACATTAAATACATGACACAAGCAACCTTAAGTACATGTCCAACCTTTACTAATACATGTACACACCAATATGGAAAAATTAATATTTTCATCCAAATACTTCTTTGTAACTACAATGCTTCCAATACTTCAATCTCATCTCAAATTACACATTACAACCAATAGTTTGATAATTTCCCTTTAAACCCTAAATTCTCTCTCTTAGGGTTTATAATCTAAAATTTGGAAACTTTCACATTTCATCTAATAATCCAAAAATTTTAATACTAAAATAATCCTTGTATCATAGCAACCAATATAACCATGCTTCTTGAATATTTCCAAATTTCTCACTTATTTCACCCAATTTACAAAATTCACAAAATAGTCCTAATATGATGTTTTCTTCAATCCAACCACATAATTCAACTTAGAAAACATCATTCTAATCATTTCCATCATCAAATATATTTTTTGCAAAATTTCCCCTAATTTTTCCTCTTATAGCCGAAATGGTCCCTAAAGTTTACCAAGAAGTTTTCATCATTTCTAGCATCTAAACAGCACTACAACACCATTTCCAACTTGATTAAGCTTTAAAACATGAAATCTTAACATGTTCTTCAACCACCCTAATCATCAAACTCAACTTAGAACCATGGAAACTAAGCAAAACTTATGTCAAAAGATAGAGGATTCAAAGGAGAACAATTTCTTGTTTCATAACTCTAGCCAAAAATCAAACAAATCAAGCTAAAAATTGAATTGAAAGATTTCTTACCTAAACCCCTTTATGTTCGACACTTTGAGAGAAAGAGATGAACAAAGTTTCCAAAATTTTCTTCTTTCTTTGATTAATGCCAAATGGCAATTAAATCTTTAATTTAAAATAAAAATCTTTCCTCATAGAAAAATGACCATTTCACCCTTGGGTTATGACCAATTATAAATCCACACCTATACTCAACCTTATCATCAAATCAATTATAATTAAAAAGTATGGGTAAAATGACCATTTTGCCATTAATGAATCTTTATATTCTCCAAAATGCCATTCCATCACCTATACAAAATATTGAATAGAATCGAATCTAAACTAATTTAAAAACGATTCATAACTTCAATGCTATGCTCTTCTGGTCTTTTTAAGACTTATTTCAAATTTTCATAAAATTCTGAGCTCATACGATTACCCGAATTACACTTAAACTTTAACCGTAATTTCCCAATAATAGAATAAAAATAATTATTGGGAAAATTACCATGTTGGTCCTTGAACTTTTCTCAAATTTTCACTTTTGTCACCAAACTTTAAAACTTTACGTTTTAGTCACTGAAGTAAAACCACTAACTTTTGATTCTTTATGTTTTGGTCACTATTACAATAATGAGATATTACAACTCCTTACTCGTCAGTTTATGAGATAGAAGCAGTACTTACCATCGAGGTTGAAATTCCATCTCTCCGAGTTTTGTCAGAAGTAAAATTAGACGATGCAGAATGGATACATGCTCAATTTGATCTGCTGAATTTGATCGGGGAAAAGAGGCTGAGGGCTATTTTCTACAACCAAATGTATCAAAAAAGAATGAAGTAGGCCTATGATAAGAAAGTTCGGCCCAAAGAATTCTGAGAGGGAGATCTTGTATTGAAGAAGATCTTGCAAATACACCGTGATGATCATGGAAAATGGATGCCAAACTAGGAGGGACCTTATGTTGTTAAAAAGGCTTTCTCTAGAGGAGCATTGATTCTGACTGAAATGGATGGTAAAGAGTTACATAAACTAGTAAACTCTGATTCAGTCAAAAAATACTATGTCTAAATAATAGAAAAAAGAGAAAAAAAGAAAAATAAAAGAAAAAGCAGAGTGAAAACCTGAAAAGGGCGCTTCGCAAAATGAAAATATCTATGGTGAAAACCCAAAAAGGCACTGCAAATATCAAAAAATGAGGAAAAAAAGAAAAACAAGAAGAAAGAAAAAAAGGGTTCAAGATGAAAATCCGCAACGGGCGTATTGAAACCAAAGGAGGATCTGGGTTGAAAACCCGTAAAAGACGGCTCAGATGATTTGAGAATAGGCATCTGTTGGTAGAGCCTCTCAGACACCTTGTATTTCGAAAGAGATTTCACATCTGTAATCATTCAAGCAACGTTCGAAGTCTGTTGGACAAGGGTTAAGCTCAAGACTATTTCTGGTCGATAGGGTGGATGTATCCTTCATGTTATGAATGCCCGAAAATCTGGCCTTGTTTCTTGGTTTTGTTGTTTTAGTTTGCCATGAATTGCTTTCAAAAATCCAGTTGTATTCTTATTAATAAGCTTCAATAAAATCATGAATTCTCTTCCGAGCTTTCTTTTATTCTAAAGCATCATGAAATGGCTGATATAATGCATAAAAGTAGATAATTTCTTGGTATTACTATGTTTTGAAAGGTGCAGGTGAAATTTAACACTCTGGGATATTGAAGAAGAGTGTATAAACCAGAGATTGTGTTGAATCTTACACTGATAAGAGCTCAGAAATAAGAAATAAAGCTGAGGATGGAATTCAGAGTCAATAGAGATTGCTAAAAAAGAAAAAGTATTATGATGATCTTGGCAAAGATTCCCAAAATAACAAAGTTTGACACCTGAAGAACAATGATTTTTATTTCTATGCTCATGATGGAGATGATTAGAACCACAAGGCCAACACATTATTATGATTGGAACTTGTCCATTCTCTGGGAAGTATACATTTGTTGACCATGATTCTGTGGTATTGATAGTATCTTTGTGCATGGAAGTATTATTGTTGGATTTGTAGCCTTTTTGATTGTTGAAAAATAAGAGAAGAATAAAAGAAAAAAAGAAAAGAAAAAGAAAAAAGAGAAAGGGAAAAAAGGAAAAAAGAGGAAGAAAGAAAAACCAAGGTGAAAACCTGAAAGGGCACCTTGAGAAAGAGAAAAAAAGAAAAAAAGAAAGAAGAAAAGAAAAAATTGAAGTGAAAACCCAGAATGGGGCTTTAAGAAAAGCAATCTAAAGTGAAAACTCGAAAGGGCGCTTTAAAGAAAAGGACTAGAAACGCAGAAAGAAGGTTCTGAAGGCTAATCCCAAATGTGACATGAAATATTAAAGAAAATAAAACATAAAAGGAAGCACCGAGATGAATCCCCAAGGGGCAGAAGCTGATTGATTAATCTTATTGAGATATAGTTCATGCATCATATAGAAATTAGGATCATATTAACCCTTCATTCAAACATTCTGGTCTGCTTTGATAGGAAAGTGAAGACAGAACTCCTAATAAGAAGAGTTTATCCCCAGCAAAGAAAGAACTCCTAATGCGAAGAGTTCAACCAGCGAAGAAAGAGCTCTTAATGTGAAGAGTTCGCCCAGCAAAGACAGAGCTCCTAATGTGAAGAGTTCACCCAGCAAAGAAAGCTCCTAATGTGAAGAGTTCACTCAGCGAAGATAGAATTCTTAATGAGAAAAGTTTGCCCTGTGAAGATGGAGTTCCTAAAGAAAAGAATTCGCTCAGTGAAGATAGAGTTCCTTAATGAGAAGAGCCAGTTTCGACCCTACGGTTATCCTTGACAGGAGAATTGAGAGGTTCCAAATGAGAAAAACTTGTTCAAGCTTCTAAAGGGGATAAATGAGAGAAAGTTCGTAAAAATAAAACGTTGCAGGTTAGAGCAACAGTTGACAAGATCGAATAAAATTCGTGTCTTTTCAGTCTCTGCCCTATTCTTGTTCCATAGCAATGAGCAAAGAGGGGTAGCTATAATACCCAATTTTGTCCGGGTATTTAAATATATATAGTTACTATAAATAAAACCAAATTAATATAAATAATAATAGGTAGATAAATAAATAAGAAATATAAATAGTGATCCATTAGAGTTTAAATAATGTCCATTATACAATATATTTGAGTCCATTATATAAACAAAATCCCAAAGGCCCAAAAATACAAACATTAAGCCCAAAACACAAATTTCTAGAATAAGTTAGATCTAAGCTCTAACAACCAAAAAACAGTAGCAAAAGATATTAAAACCTAGATCTAAACTAAAAACACAAATCAGAAGGTTTTAAGGCTTATGTAATGCTCATCAAATGATATTGTGGTCGTTGAAGAGTTTGGGGTTAACATGTCTTGAAAAATGATGTAGTTCTAGAATATGTAGACACCTTGAACCAATTAGCGGATATCATTACTAAACCTTTAGACAAATAATGGTTTTGGTCTCTTAGGAGAAAGTTAGGGCTTACTAGCCTATCTTGAACCTTAGAGCCTTGTCTTTTGGTCTTAAACTTGCTTGAATTTGGTTGATTTCCATGATTGTGTGATTTTGCTCTTATTTGCATCTTTTTTTGTTGCTAGGGGAGTTTGCATCTGATTTTTTCTATTCATGTTGATCTCAATCATATACATGCATATCGATTTGATTAAGTTCGAATTTTTGGGTCTTTTGTAGCCAAAAATGTCATTTTTGGTCAAGGGGTATCGCGTATCGATACGGGTATTAGGGGTAGCATTTCGGTACATATGAACCTGTAGCGGTACGAATCAGGGATCTATACAATTAAAACTCGTACCGGTACGTGGTTTCGATATACACTATAGTTTATCGGTACGCGTGGCGTGGAGCTTTAAATGAGTCATTAAAATGGGGTTTTCTAATTTAACTCAGACTCTACTTTTTGCTAAAAAACCCTAGGTTGATTGATCCTATTTAAACCATTCAAATCCCTTTGTTTTTCTCATAAATCATCAAAATTTCTTTGGGGCTTTTGGTTTTAACAACAAACCCAAGTTATCATCATCAAGCTTTGTGCAAATCATCCCTTCATTCATCCATTCTCAAGGTATAAACTTTATTTTCTTTATTTTTTGATTTCTTTCATATTTATACATTGTTTATGTTTCAAAATTATAATTTTAATATGTATATAACACTATTTTCAAATATTTTACAAAAATCTTTCAAAATTGAAATTTTTTTGTTTGAATATAAAACTATACTCGTATATTTTTCTTTATTGTTTTTCAATTTTATTTTCATTTTTTGTATACTTGTATATGATTTTTAAACTATAAAAAATATATTTTTAACAATACCTTGATCATTGGATTAATTTATTGGATTGAATGTGATGTTTATGTGTATATTTTTTGTGGTTTGAAATTTTTAGGATTTTATCATGGGTCATAAGAAAATAGCAAGAAAGGAGATCACATCTAGCTCTTCCAATCCTAATCCTACCGAACCTAATCCCGAAAATAATGGTACAAAACCAAACCTTAACCAAATTTATCATCAATGTTTTAATGAACCAGGAAATCCAAATGCTTTGGATCGTTTTAAACATTTTCAAAACTTCAAAATCCGTCGTGAATGTGTCGTTTCCATACCTTTCATAAATTCCGATGAATTTAATTTTTGTTATCTTGATTTATTAAGGGAATGAAAGTTTATGCCTTTTTAAGTATACCCGACATTCTTTATAAAAACATTGTCCTTATCTTTTACTCTAATGCCCGATGTGTTTACAATCAAGAGAAAATCGAGGTTATAGCACTCGAGTCTTACCTTATAGGAAAAACTTTTCTTCTTGATTCTAAAACTATAGCCGATCTTTTGGGGATGGATGATAGGGTTTAGATGATGAAAATGCTTTTCCTCAACTCTATAGTGGCTCTATAATCGTATTAGATGCCCATGAGCATTTCCTTCACTTTCTCATCACTTGGTGATTTCGGCCATCCGGTGGTAAGTGGTCCGCAGTTTGTCAAGTTGATGGTTTTTGCTTTATTGTTTTTGTGAGGGTATACGTCCAAACCTAGCCCAAATTATGTTTGTCAAATTAGTGTACCTTGTCCAAAACTTCTACATCTTCCATTGACACCTCTTTCACCTATGGCAATTCCTTGAGCTATATCCACAAGCTTGATATTGATTGCTCTTATGATCTTGTTTCGCCTCTCATCAACCCTATTGATTATCACTCTCTCCAGCGTATAAAGTTCACCATCTACAATGGAGAATGGATTCATATTGTTGATCTCCTTGTGATGCACAACCCGATCCTATAGATAATGTTTCGACGGCTCTAGTTGATCTAGTGGCTTCCGATTGCTCAACCTTTCCTTGATGCTCTTATGGCATATCTTGATGGGAAGTTTGCCACTTTGGATTCGAGGTTGGATTCTAGCTTTTCTTCTTTGGATACTCATTTCACTTCTTTAGAAGCTATAGTTACCTTCATGGAGAATCGTCAAGCTTCAATGGACATGACCCTTACCATGTTTCATGGAGAATGGCGTGGTCATGCTCTTGGTGATTATCATGAGGAAGGTGAAGAAAAGGATGATGGAGACGAGGATGCTTCTTAGGCTTTTGCATATCATACATATCATATCATATTAGGTTTTAAGTTATATGCACCTATGTTCTTTATTTTTGAATTCTCATGACTTTATGTTATGTTCTTTGGTTTATGTCTTTAAGTTTTTAAGTTGAATTATTATGTTGCTTTGAATAATGCTTTGAATTTATAATATCTATGTTGTTTAATTATGCTTGGAGTTATTTATTGCTTTATATCTTGCATATATTTACCCTATTGATTTTGATCTAACAAAAAGGGGGAGAAGAATTGAGATTAAATTTTTTAAAAAGTTTTCAAAATAAACTATCTTTTAGCCTTAAAGAAAGGGGGAGTATTTTTTAAAAGACTTAAAATTTACTTTGGTTTTGTTATATCAAAAAGGGGGAAATTGTAAAACTAATATTTGATTTTGATATAACAAGGAATTTTAGGGACCAATTTGTAAAATTAGATAAATTTTTAAGTACTCAAAAAGTCTCACAAAATGACAAGGATTCGAACTTCAAATTAATTTTAAGTCAAAAACTAAAATCCCAAATATTTTCTAAGTGTTCTTGTACTCAAATAGCCAAATTTGGTCCATGCATATCGATACACCCTTGGCCCTATCGATACAGGTTTTAGCTACTAGAAATCATTTTATACTTAATGACTATTGAGTACCAATACGCGTATAATCGTATCGGTAAGCCATTCAACCTAGAATAAATTTTTCTTTGAGTATCGGTACGACTTTATGCGTACCGATACAAGGTGTTTAGATTTTCCAAATCTTTTGCATTTAATATTTGACCGTTGCCTTATCATTTTATTGAAACCATAACTTTGAAAATCAGTTATAGCGTACCGATGCCCTTATAGGCATATCAATACGAATTTTGCTACACAAGTTATCAAGATTCTAGTGAGCAAGACTAGTACCGATACAGTACGAACCGTACCGGTATGTCTTTGTAAAATCAACTCTCCTTATCGATACATCATTTTGTGTATCAATAACCCTTTGAACAATGGCTATTTCTTCTTTTGATAGGTACCGATATGACAGCTCGCGTACTAATAGCGACTGTTGGTAGACAACATTTATTGAGAGAAAAATGCAGCCCAATGGCTATATTTATGATCTCAACTACCCAAACGGTTAGAAATCAATGAGGGAGTATATAATCAAGTCTCAAAGCTACAACAAAAACTACTAATCAAGTCTTAAGCATTCAAGCATATATCCAACATTCTTTGAGCTATTAGAGTCAAATTCTTGTAACCCACTTGAAGAGAGCTAAATTGTAATCTTTTGATTCAAGTTTTGGGTTTGAGTGAACTTGTATTTGGGCAAACATTCTACCTATTGAGAGGATTTTTTTAGTTTGTTATTTCTCTTCTTGTAAAAGAGTGTTTTATCAAAGCTTTGGGGTATAAGCTTTGATTGTGTAAATGTTTGCTCTTGAGCCTAGAAAAGGAAAGAAATTCTTAGTGAATTTGGGAAAAATCCTTAGTGGGAAGCTAAGGTAATGGATGTAAACCTTGTTAAAAGGTTGAAACACTATAACTCCTTGTGTCTCAATTTTTTTTTTAATTTCCAATTTGCTTCCAACAATTTTTAAATTACCAATTCACCTCCTATTGGTCACACTCCATTGATTGATCATCCTAACAACATCCACATAAATAAATATCCAAAACACTCCCCATTGGATGTCTATGAAGATAATGTGCCTCGTTAAAACCTTACTAAGATAAAAACCAGTGGGAAAAATTTTCTTTAGTGAAGGAAAAAGAGTACACACATATTTGGTACGCACAACATGTTGCCTCATTAAAATCTTCACAGGAAAACCAATGGGGACAAAAATTTTGTTAAGGGAAAAAGTGTTACGTGTATTTACTCCTCTCATAACAAATAATATATTTTAAATTGGGACTATTAGAGTTGTGATCCAAATTCTTTTAGGATTTGGTTTAAAGTAAGAATCTTACTTTTATTAGATCTTGTTTACTTTACATTAATTAAAGGTAAGAAACTTAGTTTGAGTAGAATTTGTTTCTATACAAATTTCTTTTGTAAACAAGCAACATATCACTATAAATAGATACTAAGTATTAGGGTTTTAGACACAACACAACTTACAACATATAGATCAATGATTCTATAGAACATTAAGCTACAAATAAGTTGTAATTTTTATTCTTCGTCATAGTGAAAGTTATCATCATCTACCTGTGGTTTTTCCCATTTTGGGTTTTCCACATAAATCTTGGTGTTATTTATTTTTTTGTTGTGTTTGCAATCACCATCTTTGATTTTATTTTTGTTATCATTCATTGCTGGTGTATCCCCGACATTACATTTTGTTATATTTTGACTCAAATTCTAATTGGTAATTGAGTTGAGTTTTATTTTAATTCTAGTGATTGAAGATTACTTGGTAATTAGTGTTTATTTTAAGGATTAAATATTTATATTAGGTAAAATACTTATTGAATAAGGTTTCTTGGTGACCAAGTATTTGGGCCTATAAATATATACTAGTTTTAACCTTTAGAATCATGAGAGATGGAGAGAATTACTTTTGAGAGATGTAACCACTTTTAGGATCTCTATAACTATAGTGGCTATGTTGTAGATATGGGTATTGTAAGAACGTTGGGAAAAGCATTTTGCTTACATCGGGTTTTGAGATATATTTCGAGTAATATGTTACATTGGATATCATGTATTTGTACTCTTTGTGTTCTCTACGTTAATAGTGGATTATTTATTTCTCTCATCCGTGGAGGTAGGTGTTGCGCGTAATAAGTGCTACGCAAATGTGCAAGTATACACGTCGCAAGCTATAGTATAAAAGATATCGTCTCCACAAGGATTGGTGCTACTTCAAGAATCTAGTCTCTTGCACTGTAAAAGTAAAAACACAAGTAAAGGATTATACGAGTTTAACTAATGACTAATCTAGAAAGCAATAAAGTAAAAGAAAAGATGAATTCAAATGAGAGAGAGATAGGCCAGGTTATCGTGAGTTGAGGTGTGATAGCGGATTGGATCGTCTTGGTAAAAGAGTGCACGGGCAACTCAGTTGCCGTGGCAACTTGCACAACGGGGTTGCCTTGGCAACTAATCGATGGTTGCCTGGGCAACTACTTGGGCGTCTGGGCAGCAACCTTCAAGGTTCAACAGAGTGTTCTTCAATGGTTTCTTCTTATCCCTAAGTCGAAACTCTAGCTACTTGTGCATGCCTTGATAATACATCCCTGCGTGAATCAAGGGCGAACAACAACCAATCTTGCGCTCCTCTTAACCTTTGAAATCCTTAACTTATTCCTAAGCCGGATTAATCTTCACCATCAATAGATTGAATAAAGATCATATTCATTCGTTTCTTGAATCTAACTCTCCCGATATTAGATAAATAGATGAAATCACGAGATCCTCTCCCAATTCACTCGCAAACAAGAATAAGAACCAAGAATGAATAAACCTTGAAATAGAAAAGTGCAAACTCTTATTACCTAAACAAAAACCAATAGTTTCTCACAACCACAAAACACAATAACCATAGCCAAGTAAATTTAGTTCATGGCTAGGTTCCAAAGAAACACAAGATAAACAATCCCTAGCATGAACCCAATCGAACAAGAAAGAAAAGGATGAAGGAGGAGGCTTGTCGAAATCCTCCTTGCCCTAGATGCTTGTCGAAAATTCTCTCCTCTTGCCCTCCTTGGACTTGTCAAAATTTCCCTATTGCTCTCTATCTGGATTGTCGAAATCTCCTTGCTATTTATAGGGCTAGGCCAAAGTCCTTCTTTGAGGAGGAGTTTAAGTTGGAATTAAATTATCTTTAAAGAATATAATTCTTTATTATAATTGTATTCCTACTAGAACTTCTCCTATCTTCTTGGAATTTAATTCTTCTTTAATATCTGCATGGAAATCAAATTCCTTTGGGTTTGGGCTTTGCTCCACGTCATCTTGGGCTTGTATAGTCATCAATTTCGACTACCATATCACCTTTGCTCTTGTCGACAATTGCCATGGCAACTGGCTCGGCGTCTCCTTCATGTATTGCCCTGGCAACTAGCTCGGCATCTCCTTCATGCATTGCCCTGGCAACTAGCTCGGCATTGCTTTGGCAAGTGATCCTACACATACACACACAAAGCACACCAAAGCAGCATCTTTTCCACAAAACTACCAAGTTATGTAATCAGGCTCAACGATTGAAGGAAACATGGATTAATGCATGAATAGCTAATTATGCAACTAATATGAGCCTAAGTCTAACAATAATATGAGTAAAAAGGGTAAGAAAAATAGTACTTTTGAACACTTATCACACCCCCAAACTCGAACTATTGCTTGTCCTCAAGCAATGCAAACTCATAATTACCTGCCAAGACTTCAATTTTCACAAACTTAGCTTTGAAATTGATTTCAATTCTCTGAACCGGGGCACATTATGATTGGCTTTTTATTTTTCAGAAAACTTAGGAGTTACTCGGAATCAAACTATAATGCTTGTGAGTGTGTGCGGAGTTGTGTGCAAGTTGATTTTTTGGATTCTATGCAAACAAGAGGTTTTCAAATTACTTTATTGGGTTCTTTTTAACATGTTTTAACTAGAGCCAGTTTTGGGAACCTCTAGTGTTTTGTTTTTAGTTTTCTTAAGTTAATTTAATCAACTAGAACCGGTTTCGGGCACCTCTAGTTAAATTTTTTTTAACACATCCTAGAGCCAGTTTCGGGCACCTCTAGTGATCAATTTTTTTTAGCACATGCTAGAGCCATTTTCGGGCACCTCTAGCATTCATCCAATTTTTATTCTAATCCCCCAATTTGTTAATTATCAACCTAAGTTCACTATAATTCCTTAAATCAATCAAACCACAACAGTGTTTCATCAAATTTAGCATCATAGTAAAATTCTAAGTTTTTCCATGGTTATCCTAGAATAAAAATTCTATCAATTAAGTGTATTGGCAAAGTCATCATCGGATATTCATCAAATTTAAGCAATTCTTGTTCCAATTAAAGGCATGACAAGCAATTTATGTATCCTAAATGTAATACTTAAGATGAATGTAACTAAACATGGTAACTACTAATAACAATTTCCCCCCCAAACTCGAGTGAAGCATTGTCCTCAATGCATGCATAAAAATAACGAAAAATAAAAATAAAAATAAAAATAAAAATGCATACGAGGACTTACTCCGAGAGTTCATCATCGTAGATTATTAGTTTCCTTTTGGTCGGTGTATTGATTCTCTTGCTTGAACGCGATGGTTGTTTTCTTGTTGCCGGGATGTCTTTAGCTTTGGTTGCCGTGGCATCTTCAGGGTTGGTTGCTGTGGCATCAGCTTGTGCTGGCACGATGTAGGTTGCCGCGGCATCTTCTTCATTGGTTGTCGGGGCAAGGATCTCGGCAGTAAATTTCCTTAGCATAGTAGTTGTGAGTCTTGTTGTGAAAAAGAAAACAAAGAAAACCTGAAAACTAAAGATAATGAAGAAAAATAAAATATCTCCTAAAAATAAAAATGAAAATAAAAAGAAAAAGAAAAAGAAAAAGAAAATATTGAAAGGAGAGCATGCTCATGCATCTCCTAAGTTCACCACTTCTTTGTTACGTTCCACATGGGCACCATTAGAGTGCTTCAATCTTTGTCTATTAACTTTGAATTCATGGTTGTCAGAGATGGACTTGATTATCACAGCACCATGGGAGAATGGTTTGATGACTTCGAATGGTCCCGACCATCTTGATTTCAGCTTTCCCGGGAAAAGTCTTAGCCGAGAATTGAATAAGAGAACTAGTTGCCCTGGCGTGAATTGCCGTGGCAATAGTTTCTTGTCGTTCCATCGCTTTGTTTTCTCCTTGTAGATTCGTGCATTGTTATAAGCGAGTGCACGAAATTCTTCTATCTCATTGAGATCCATCAAACGCTTTTGTCCGGCACTTTCCCAATCCATATTCATGGTCTTGATTGCCCAGTATGCCTTGTGCTCGATTTCCACCGGTAGATGACATGTTTTGCCATAGACAAGTCGGAAGGGGGACATACCTAAGGGTGTTTTGAATGCAGTACGATATGCCCAAAGTGCGTCATCTATTCTTAATGACCAATCCTTCCTTGAGGGATTTACGACTTTCTCGAGTATTCCCTTCAACTCCCGGTTGGAAATTTTGCTTGCCCGTTGGTTTGTGGGTGATATGTCGTGGTGATCTTGTGTGATATGCCGAAGCGTTGCAACATGTTGGCAATTAGTCTGTTGTCAAAATGCTTGCCTTCGTCGCTGATAATTGCTCTCGGCATCCCAAATCGTGTAAATATGTTTTTCTGCAAGAATCTTTGCACGGTCTTGGAATCGTTGTTGGGAACTGCAGCTGCCTCAACCCATTTAGACACGTAGTCGACGGCAAGTAGAATGTAGAGGTTGCCGAATGAAGATGGGAAAGGTCCCATAAAATCGATCCCCCATACATCTAACAATTCCACCTCGATGATGTTCTGGAGCGGCATCTCATGTCGTCTAGAGATATTGCCTGTCCTCTGGCAACAATCACATTGCTTGTAAAAGTCTTGGGCATCTTTGTACAATGTTGGCCAATATAAACCGGATTGCAAAACTTTGGCCGCGGTACGAGTTCCTCCAAAATGTCCTCCATAGGGTGAAGAATGGCATTGCCGGAGTACATTCTATTGCTCTTCTTCAGGGACACATCGGCGTATAACCTGATCTGCACATTGTTTAAATAAAAGAGGCTCGTCCCAAAAGTAATGCTTAGCATCATGGCGGAACCGCTTCTTCCCTTGGTGAGTAATGCCATAAGGAAAAATACCACAAACAAGGAAATTAACTAAATCCGCGTACCAGGGTATTACCGAGGCATGTGCTGCCGTGGCGACTGCTCCCAAAATTGCCGAGGCGTGCGCGTCAAAGACTGTTGCGGCGTCGAGAGTTGCCGAGGCGTCAAGGGTTGCCGAGGCGTCTAGGGTTGCCGAGGCGTCTAGGGTTGCCGAGGAGTCGAGGGTTGCCAAGGCGTCGAGGGTTGTCGAGGCAACTAGAATTTGTTCATCCGGGAATGCATCGCATATCTCAAGATCCACGTCATCTTCCCTATTGTGTTCCAGACGTGATAAGTGATCGGCCACTTGGTTTTCTGTTCCTTTCCTGTCCTTAATTTCAATATCAAATTCTTGTAAAAGTAATATCCAACGAATCAAACGAGGTTTAGCATCCTTTTTAGCAAATAAGTATTTGATTGCCGAATGGTCCGTATGAACAATTACCTTTGTACCAATTAAATAGGATCGAAACTTGTCAAATGCGAAAACTACAGCTAGTAACTCTTTCTCCGTTGTTGTGTAATTCACTTGAGCACCATTAAGAGTTTTACTAGCGTAGTATATCACATGGAAGGTCTTACCTGTGCGTTGGCCTAGGACTGCTCCTACCGCAAAATCACTTGCATCACACATGAGCTCAAAAGGTAGCGTCCAATCTGGTGGAACGACAATGGGTGTCGAGGCAAGCTTTTTCTTTAGGGTTTCGAATGCTTGAGTGCAAGAATCATCGAAATCGAAGACTTTATCCTGTTCAAGCAGATTACACAAGGGTTTAGTGATTTTAGAAAAATTATGAATGAACCTCCTGTAAAAACCTACATGTCCGAGAAAACTTCGAATTCCTTTAACCGAATTTGGTGGGGGTAATCTCTCGATCACGTCCACCTTGGCTTTGTCTACTTCAATTCCCTTGGATGAAATCTTGTGGCCGAGCATTATTCTTTCATCTACCATAAAATGGCATTTCTCCCAATTGAGGACTAAATCCGTTTCTTCGCATCTTGCTAACACCCCCTCTAAATTGCCGAGACAGCTGTCGAAGTCATTACCAAAAACCAAAAAATCATCCATGAAGATCTCAAGGAAGTCTTCGACCATGTCTGAAAAGAGCGTCATCATGCATCTTTGGAAGGTTGCCGGGGCGTTACACAATCCAAACGGCATCCTTCAGAAGGCATAAGTACCGTATGGGCATGTGAAGGTTGTCTTTTCTTGATCTTCTGGTGCTATGGCAATCTGATTGTAACCTGAATAACCATCAAGAAAACAATAAAAGGGTTTACCTGCAAGACGGTCAAGCATTTGATCAATAAAGGGTAATGGGAAGTGATCTTTCCTAGTGGCTTTGTTTAGCTTTCGATAGTCTATACAAACCCTCCAATCGGTCACAGTCCTGGTTGGGATAAGTTCATTATTTTCATTACTTACCACTGTTATACCTCCATTTTTTGGTACACATTGTACCGGACTTACCCACGTACTATCAGAGATAGGGTATATAATGTCGGCGTCAAGCCACTTGATGATTTCTTTCATTACAACCCCTTTCATGGAATGATTCAGTCTCCTCTGGGCCTCAATTGAAGGTTTGTGATCATCTTCCAACAGAATCTTGTGCATGCACACTGTCGGGCTAATTCATTTCAAGTCAGAAATTGTCCACCCTATTGCATTTTTGTGTAGCTTCAACATTTTGATCAGCTTCTTTTCCTGCTCAGGCTGTAACTTAGAAGAAATAATTACAGGCAATGTATTATCGGTTCCTAAGTATGCATATTTTAGTTGCTCTGGCAATTGTTTCAACTCAAGAATCGGTGGTTGTTCAATAGAGGGTTTTTCGAGTTTACCTTCCTTACCTGAGTAATCCAGTGGTTCAAAGTATGTACCTGGTCGGTTGACTAGCCAATTTGCCTCTTCTTGTTGTTCCTCATCGACTGGTTCTTCATACTCCTCAAGTTCCTCTTGATCGGCAATGTAGTTGCCGAGGCAACTAAATTCCTCATCGAAGTTAAACTTTGCCGTGGCATAAAGTAGTTGGCATTCTTCTGGATCATCGGCATGCCTTAGTGTTTGAAACACATTTAGTTTGACCTGCTGGTCATTCACCCTCATTGTGAGTTCTCCCTTTTCAACGTCGATCAAGGTTCTCCCTGTTGCTAGGAATGGTCTCCCGAGAATGATAGGTGCATGCTCATCTGCTTCACAATCCAAAACAATAAAGTCAGCGGGAAAAATAAATTTATCAACTTTTACTAGTATGTCCTCGATTTTTCCCTCTGGATGCACATAGGATCTGTCTTGGCTAGTCAGTAGCATAATCATTTGTAGGTCTTGCCTTCCCGATTCCTAGTTTCTGGAAAACCGATTTAGGCATCAAGTTTATGCTAGCCCCAAGGTCGCATAATGCTTTCCTGATATAGTGATTTCCAATGGAACAGGGTATTGTGAAACTTCCGGGATCCTTCAACTTAGGTGGCATACGATTGTGCAACATTGCCATGCATCCCTCTGTTGCGGCAACTGTTTCAAACTCTCCTAGCCTTGTTCTTTTGGACACAATGTCTTTAAGAAACTTGGCATAGTTTGGCATTTGTTCAATTGCTTCCACCAATGGCAAGTTGATGTGGACTTGCTTTAGGATATCAAGAAACTTCTTGAATTGTTATTCTTGCTTTTGTTGCTTCAACCTTTGTGGGAATGGTGGTGGAAGTCGGATATCTTCGATCCTTTCATTGGTTTGAAACCTGATTGACAGCATTGACGGGACATCTGGAGTTGCCAAGGCGTTATCAACTGGGGTTGCCGAGGCATGCTTTTCACAAGTTGCCGAGGCGTCTTTATCGTCGGTTGTCGAGGCATGCTTATTGCCGGTTGTCGCGGCAATTCCTGGTTCAGCATCTGAGGCTTTGCCGCTAGGTTCGTCTTGATCTTTTTGTGGAGTTTTGTTTGATGAGCAGGTTTGAGCCTCTCTAAGTTGTTGGCCACTTCTGGTGGTGATTGCCTTACATTGCTCATGGTCAGTTCCTCTTGCGACTTCATATCGCTAGGTAAACCTCCTTGTGGTCTAGTATTCAGATTTTGAGCAAACTGTCCGATTTGATTTTCCAATGATTTGATTGCCGCCTCTTGGTTTTGCAATCTCATCTCGGTCCTGTTAATAAAAGCATCAGTTCTTTTTATGAAATTACTATTCTCAGCCATATAAGATTCAGTTTTCATCATAAAAGCATTTAGAGAATTTTCCAAAGAACTAGATGTTGTCAGTTGTTGCCGCGGCATCCATTGCCGTGGCATATTCTCACTGAATCTCGATGCTTGTGCATTCTGATTGTTCGGTTTAGAGCATTGTTGGGATTACTCCATGAAAAATTTGGGTGCTTCTTCCAAGCTGGATTGTATGTATTGGACATCATGTTATTGTTCGATTGTAATTCCCACATAGAAGTGGATTCCTGATTCTCGCATACATTCGTAAGAATTATGGTTATCACCACATAACTCACAAAAAGAATCCATTACCTTGACTTCATGTATGTTGTTTGGTTTTTGCATGTTCTGGACCATCTTGGTTAGAGTGGCCAATTGTGCTGAAATTGAATCTGATGATCCTAGTTCATGTATTGTGGCTTGGCGCCTAACTCCTCCTCTTCTAGTAGATGGAAATTGATAGTCATTCTTGGCCAGCCTGTTTAAAATTTGTATTGTTTCCTCCGACGACTTATCTAGGAGTATGCCGTTTGCCGAGGCATCTAGCATCATCCTTGTTGGTGTATTCACGGCGTTGTAAAACATTGTTACTTGAGTCCACACCGGGAATCCGTGTAGGGGGCATTTGTGTAGAAGTTCTCTATATCGCTCCCAAGCCTCATACATGGATTCATCATCTGCCTGCCGAAAAGAAGTAATGTCGTTACGGCTTATCACCAAAATTTGTAGGATTAAATCTAGCAAGAAAATCACGACAAAGATCAGTCCATGATGCTATGGATCCGGCAGGAATGCTATTCAACCATGCTTTCGCCCTATCCCTCAGTGAATAGGGGAATAATCTTAATCGTAGGACATCGGGGGTGACTCCGTGTATCTTGAATGAGTAGCAAATCTCGAGGAAAGATTTCAGATGTTGTCGTGCATCTTCAGATTCTTGAGCCGCAAAATTGACCTCTTGTGTTGATCATATTAAACATTACCGTTTCAACTCAAAGTGGTCGGCTTCAATTTCAGTCGACAACAACTCCTCGGTTAAGTCCATCAATATCTTCTTCAAGATAGTCTCGAATAGTTCTGTTTCGTGCAAGAATCACTCCTCCTCCCGCCGAACATCTTAATTCATATTGCCGTCTTGATTTGCCATTGCTTCTCTTATCCTTCGTCTAAGTCTTTGTAAGGTTCGTTCGATTTACGGATCAAAGGGATATTCTGTGAAGTCGGTCTCGCCGTCATATACCAATGCAAAACCAAAGTTTGTTAGCCCTTTGAATTTTAAACAAGAAAAATAAAAAGAAAGTGCAAGAAAATAAAAACAAAGTCGCTATTGCCAATCCCCGCAACGGCGCCAAAAAACTTGTTGCGCGTAATAAAGTGCTACGCAAATGTGCAAGTATACACGTCGCAAGTTATAGTATAAAAGATATCGTCTCCATAGGGATTGGTGCTACTTCAAGAATCTAGTCTCTTGCACTGTAAAAGTAAAAACACAAGTAAAAGATTATAGGAGTTTAACTAATGACTAATCTAGAAAGCAATAAAGTAAAAGAAAAGATGAATTCAAATGAGAGAGAGATAGGCCAGGTTATCGTGAGTTGAGGTGTGATAGCGGATTGGATCGTCTTGGTAAAAGAGTGCACGGGCAACTCAGTTGCCGTGGCAACTTGCACAACGGGGTTGCCTGGGCAACTACTTGGGCGTCTGGGCAGCAACCTTCAAGGTTCGGCAGAGCGTTCTTCAATGGTTTCTTCTTATCCCTAAGTCGAAACTCTAGCTACTTGTGCATGCCTTGATAATACATCCCTGCGTGAATCAAGGGTGAACAACAACCAATCTTGCGCTCCTCTTAGCCGTTGAAATCCTTAACTTATTCCTAAGCCGGATTAATCTTCACCATCAATAGATTGAATAAAGATCATATTCATTCGTTTCTTGAATCTAACTCTCCCGATATTAGATAAATAGATGAAATCACGAGATCCTCTCCCAATTCACTCGCAAACAAGAATAAGAACCAAGAATGAATAAACCTTGAAATAGAAAAGTGCAAACTCTTATTACCTAAACAAAAACCAATAGTTTCTCACAACCACAAAACACAATAACCATAGCCAAGTAAATTTAGTTCATGGCTAGGTTCCAAAGAAACACAAGATAAACAATCCCTAGCATGAACCCAATCGAACAAGAAAGAAAAGGATGAAGGAGGAGGCTTGTCGAAATCCTCCATGCCCTAGATGCTTGTCGAAAATTCTCTCCTCTTGCCCTCCTTGGACTTGTCAAAATTTCCCTATTGCTCTCTATCTGGATTGTCGAAATCTCCTTGCTATTTATAGGGCTAGGCCAAAGTCCTTCTTTGAGGAGGAGTTTAAGTTGGAATTAAATTATCTTTAAAGAATATAATTCTTTATTATAATTGTATTCCTACTAGAACTTCTCCTATCTTCTTGGAATTTAATTCTTCTTTAATCTCTGCATGGAAATCAAATTCCTTTGGGTTTGGGCTTTGCTCCACGTCATCTTGGGCTTGTATAGTCATCAATTTCGACTACCATATCACCTTTGCTCTTGTCAACAATTGCCATGGCAACTGGCTCGACATCTCCTTCATGTATTGCCCTGGCAACTAGCTCGGCATCTCCTTCATGCATTGCCCTGGCAACTAGCTCGGCATTGCTTTGGCAAGTGATCCTGCACATACACACACAAAGCACACCAAAGCAGCATCTTTTCCACAAAAACTACCAAGTTATGTAATCAAGCTCAACGATTGAAGGAAACATGGATTAATGCATGAATAGCTAATTATGCAACTAATATGAGCCTAAGTCTAACAATAATATGAGTAAAAAGGGTAATAAAAATAGTACTTTTGAACACTTATCAGTATGCAAGGTTGAACCACGTTAAATACCGTCTCTTACGCATGCCATATATTATATTGTTCTCGGTTTGGTTATTTGCCGCATACCAAATTCCTACAAATGGTATCAAAGCTATGGTTTGAGCTGCGCATTTTTGAAGGAATTTTTTCTAGTGATTTTGTGGAGAGATATTGGACATATGCAAGAGGAGTATTGCAGGGGGAGCGATTCTCAATCGATTTAGCGGTGCATTATCAATCGATTTAACAATGCTTCAATAGATATTATGTAAGAATTGAAATTGTTGAAGACTTGGTGTTGGTGCTTCAACGGATATTTAGCTTACGTAAAAAATGAAGTTGTTGAAGACCAATGCTCAAATAGAATTTGTGTCAATAAGAGATTTGTTATATTTTGACTCAAATTCTAATTGGTAATTAAGTTGAGTTTTATTGTAGTTTTAGTGGTTGAAGATTACTTGGTAATTAGGGTTTACTTTAAGAAGTAAATATTTATGTTAGGAAATAGATCTTATTGAATAAGGTCTCTTGGTGACCAAGTATTTGGGTCTATAAATATAGATTATGTTTAACCTTTAAAATTACGAGAGATAGAGATAATTACTCTAGACAGATGTAACAACTTGTTTATATAATAATTGGAGCCTCATTAAAAACACCTTTCATACTCCAACACTAAACCAAAGTTCAATGTGAGATAGCAGAAAGGGGAAAAGAATGCCTATGAATTTCATTAACACACATTAAAAACAATACAGTCATAGATTTTAAAAAGGTCAAATACCAAGCTTAAACTAAAAACTTCCGAACCACAAATAACCTAGAAGCACAACCTAAAACAAAGAGACCAAAATACAACCCTGAAAACTACAAAAACGCAAAGATTACCCACACTGGAGGGAACGAGGGCCATAAAGGAGACTCCTCGAAATATGATATGTAGCTATAATCAACAACCATCAACAGAAAAAATATTAAAGCACCCTCTACCGCTTATAAAATCGCTCTAGGAACCTAATCTGCAGAACCCACAACAGATAAAGATATGACGATATCACTCACCATACCCAACTTAGCGAGAGAATAAGCCTCAATATTGTAGGATCTCGAGACATATCGAATACACACCCAGCCACCAGAGACAACGTTAGCTAGTCGACGAATCCAACCACCAAAGCAAGCAGACGATCTAGAGGGATCACTCACCCAATCTATAGCAACCTTGCAATCACTTTCTAGTATCAACTTAAATCTACCAAACCAAATTAAGGACATAAATAAACTTAACCCATTTTTTTAGGATCCCTACAACTGTAGTGGCTATGTTATAGATATGGATATTGTAGAGACGTTGAAAAGAGTGTTTTGGTTACACTGGATTTTGGGATATATATATCGGTTAATGGGTTACATGAGATGTCATGTATTTGTATTCTTTGTGTTCTCTACGTTGATAGTGGATTATTCGTTTCTCTCATCCGTGCAGGCAGGCAAGGCTGAACCACGTTTTATTTTATGTTGTTCTCGCTTTAGTTATTTTTCTCTAGGATCGTCCCTGAGGGTGGTCATAAGGGCGTCGGCCCTGGGCCCACCCTTATCCAAGGCCCATAATTTATAATTATAAGTATTTAATTAAGATAGTTTAACTTTTTTAATATTTATTATTATGGTCTAATTATTTTAATACTTGTTATTAGGGGTTTACTATTAAAATTTAGTTTTTTTAATATTTGTTATTAGGGGTTATTTTTTCAATACTTGTTATTAGGGACCCAATTTATTCAATACTTGTTATAGGCCCACTCTTAAAATTTATTTTTTTCCTAATACTTATTATTAAGGGTCTACTCTTAAAATATATTTTTTGTCAATGTTTGTTATTATGGCCCAATTTTTTTCAATATTTGCTAATAGGTACAAACTATTAAAATTTATTTTTTCTATTATTTGTTATTAGAGTCCTATTTTTTTGTAATACTTTTATTAAGAACCTACTTTTTAATTTTTTTTTTCAATACTTATTATTATGACCTAATTTTTAAGTTCGTTTGTGGGCCACCAAAATCTCAGGAACGGTCATGTTTGTCGCATACCAAATTTCTAACCGGACCTAACATATTTAAACAAAATGAAAAAGAAAAAAAAGCGGCCCAAGCTCGCAATTCACACTGCAAGTTCAACCCAACCTTAGTTGCCGGATGTCGAAGAACCATTAAAATTGACAACAAAATTGGGCTTCACGTGTGTTCCACATTCACGTGAATTTCTGGCAACAATAACCAAATAATGCACAAGCATTGGGGACACTAGGATGCGTTTGGTTTGGGTAATATTATATTATTAGAACTGATGTAAAATTTTAAGACTAATATTATTTTATTTTGTTTAATAACATTATTTGGTTATAGTAATACAATATTATTAATAGTATTCACTATTCGATAATACAAGGATAATTAGGTAATGTAATATTGGAAACATTAGATTTTGAATAATTTTGTTCATAAGGTTTATTGTTTGGGTAATTATATCAAGCACTGGTGTAACATTTTGTTTTCACAAGCGCCCTAATTTTAGAGGTTAGAGATTCGGTTTAGAGTTTAGGTTTATGTGCTTAGAATTTAGGGAGTGTGGTTTGAATTTAGAGTTTAAGGTTAGAATTTAGAGGTTATAGGTAAAAACCTAAATCCCTACCATATTACCCTAAAATCTAAACCCTAAATTCTAACCACAAACCCCTAAACCTAAACCCTTAGACTAGATTATTAACCTTTAAAATTTAGGTGCTTGTGGAAACAAAATGTTTTCACCGCTTGTATTATACATTTTCACTTATTGTTTTATCAACTTAATCTCTTTAATTTAGACCAATCCATAGACCACGTGACGTGTTTGGCTTCATTAGAATATAATTTAAACGAGTTAAAATATACTTATTATTATTATATTACTTTTTAATAAAAAAAATAGATAATTGGGGGATGGATGAACTGAGTTTGATTATGGTCTTGGATTTTCTTTTAAATTGGGTTTCGAGAGAGTCTGACCCATGAACACCTCTATCTCAAATAAAATACAAAACATAATAATTCCATTTTATACTTTTGCATATTTGTTTGTTTAATTTACTTGGAACAATTTACTAAATTATGCAACTACGAATCATTTTTTCCCATTTCTTCTTGTAAAAGCTACTCTCTCGAGCTAAAGGAAACATCAACAAGGTAATTCGTAAAAAAAAAAAGTAGAAGTAAAATATTGAGGATTGAAATGTTTTAAGAAATAGGTGAAGAAGTGATTATTGAGGAAGGTTTTAACTGCTAAACTTTTCAATGTTAATGTTTTGTTTTATTCTTGGCCGCCACACGATTGAAAGTGAAGCAGGCGAGATATGTGATAAACGCTTCGTTTTCTGGCCGACCATTAACATAAAATATGACTAAAAAGAAAAGGAAACGTGGGAATGGATGCTTTTCCTATATAGACAACATGCTACAATTCAATCTTTCGGACAAAGTTTAATCTGCTGTCGTCTATTGTTGGACCATGCAAATTCACTAGCATTCTCTACAAAACTCATTTGCCATTGTCTGTCTTAATCTTTCCCTATAAAACAGCCTCGTCAGTCCTTCATGTTTACCATCCCTGCAACCGTTGTTTATAGCCTCTATAAACTGAAAGCGTGCCAATGGAAACCGTCGAAGACATTGTGATTGTAGGGGCTGGAATTTCTGGTCTAACCACATGGGACTTCACAGGTATGTACATACATCGGGCAGCACCGAAAACACTCCTATTCGAGAACATGGTGCTAAGTACAAATGAAATAAAATAACATACAAAAATGAAACTTAAATAAACAAAAAAAAAATTATCAATAAACTCCTCAACATTTTCACTAAACCATAAGAATGGATTACACAACAAATAAAAAAGAAAGAAAAAAATACTCAAAACCCAAATAATTATGTTCGATCAATTAAATTTCACGGGTTGTTGTTGGGGTTGAGAAGCTCAGTTCAAGAGTTTTTCTTTTGGTTCGAGTGGGTGTAGTGTTGAGTGATTATGCTTTTTTGGTTGGTTTAATGGCGAGCTTGAAACGGCCAAAGAAAGTTGATTTAGGGTCGTGGGTTGAGTGGTGCCAAAAGGGTGGAATAAGTGACTAAGATGAGGTGTTGGAGGCTTTGGCTTGTGTGTGGATTGAATCAGTGGGGAACGACCGGTTTTGGTGAAGGTTTAGGATGGTGGGTTTCGGTGATGAAAAGCAAGAATATGATGAATGGGGTGAAGTGAATGGCTGGTGAGTGTATATGGTGAGGGGTGATGGGTTGTTGGTAGGGGTATGGGCGTAGGGCATGGGTGGTGGCGTGGAAATCTAATGCAGTGAATGAATTGATTCTTTTAATAATAATAAACAATAATAATATAATATTAAAACATAGTAATAATACTAATAATAATATTAAAATTTGAACAAATATTAGTGAATACATAAGTTAAAAAGAGGGTGATGAATCTGTTGTATCACTTGAATTTTCACATCGTATTTTTAAATTTGTATCTCTATTAAGTAAATCTAATTAGCAATTTTTTTTCTATTTATTACTTGTTTTTCTAACGTGTATGTACCTATTGGCTTATTTTACTCGTTTATTGTAATGTTTCTTTTACATGATTATAACTGTCTTTAAAAATTCCTCATTTCTCAGTTCATGGTGGGGAAAAACAGACAAAAATAGTAGGTTAAGAGGATCATCAGCCAACTGGTTGTTTTCTTCTATAAATCTAATTTAAATACTGTACAAGACCATCCGTCTTAAGCAGGGTTGGATCCATAAAAGCTATCATTCGCTTATTGTTTCAAGCGAGAAAGACAATTCAAGATAGCTACTGAGAAACATCAGCCTGCTTTTGATGTTCTTATCACTGGTGGGAGGATAACCGAATCAAGGTTCTTAGGATACGGAGTCCACAAGCCGAATCCGCCTCTACTCTCTTTCATACTACTACCACTTCCCTTAAACTCGCTCAAACTTTTAACCCACTCTACTTTAGAAGAATGCTCCCGAGTATGACGGTGCAAGACAAAAAGTGAATAGTACTCGCAATTCTGAAACATAAAGAACTTAAACAATCCCCTTAACCTGTAAACAACGTAGCCAAAGCTCAGCTGGTCTCTCGGTGTGAAGAGATTGACCTCGTTGAACCACAAGCAGTTGAACAAATTATTGAGTGCAGTATGTTCCCTTATGATTATGGCTCCCTCGGGCACATCTGCATTTGGTTATGAAGAAATATTAGCTTGCATCAACATAACTATAGCCCCAATACTACATATTCTTTATGAATTCAGATGAAAGCCATGCACTTCACGACTTAAAAAAAGAATAATGTGTATCCCTTCATACCGCTAATAGTATTTTTCTTCAAACTCCATGGCTCCATTCCCTCGTAGTAATATATCATCATCTGCAGATCAATGAGCGGTCTGGCATATCGCTTTCTCCGCTTGTTTGCATCAGCTTCCTCATATATGCTCCTATGATGTTTGTGCTGAGCTATCGCATAAGTATGCTTATCACGCCATAAGTATCTGCCAATAGAAACTAATTCAACCCGTCTCTTACATCGAGATCATAATCCAAGCTTCATATAGCTCGGGAGAAAATATATCAACCACGAAGGTTCTTGGTCGAATAATTCCTTTCAAACAGGGAAAATTTATATTATATCAAACGATCACTATGCATGCTTTTAAGTAATATCTTTACTCAGTTTATCAGCAATCATCAATAAAGTTGTCAACTATTGCATTCAACATAAAATTATTACTATAAACAGAAAATTAACCAACTTTAAAGAGTGTTTTAATAAGGCCACACTTCACCAAAACCCATAAATCTAAAGCAATTGTATTCCCCTCTCATTCATTCACAGGGAAGAAATATGTACGCTGCAAAGTTCTTAAGAATTCAATAACATGAGAGTAGTCTAATTTATAAAGATATCCATGTTAAAAGAGATTGTCTTCCATCTCATTCATCAAAAGCTAGAAATATGGCGATGGCAAAGTTTTTAACGATTCAATACCACATGAACATACCTTTCAAGAATAAGCAAAGGATCAACTATCAGCTCCATTTTACCATCAACCCATATGCTGTACTGTGCTTAAGGGAATAACCTGTGGGTTAAAATCTTGGGAACCTTCCCGTTCCTTCTAGGCTCATCATAAGGCGGATGCTTCAATGGGATAAGACGCCATATGCCTACCCACATCCCCTGATCTCTATCTTTCCTGATGGTCACATTTTTTTTAATAAACTTGAGAGATACTTCATCAACAACCATCAGAAAACAGAAGAGCTTCTTAGAACGTGTACTTATATTTGAAGGCTGATGCGGTACATCGTATCCGTCAAAAATCCCAGATGCAACCACAAACCTACATTTCTTGACATATTCAATATCCACAGGGTTCATGTCAGCGCCGCCATTTCGCAGAAATCCACAGTGAACCTAAAGGAAAAAATGAATACAAAAGAAGATCACTTAATTCTATTTTCAGCCATCTAAAAGAGGTAAGCAAAGGAAAGAGTAGAGGCAAGAGTGTGAACATTTTAATCCCAAAAATATATGTATCTGAACAACTAATTAGGGGGAAAGAACCTTTCTAGTCCCTATGACCTAGAGCATTATTTGCTTTAGTCATGAATAAGAGCATGGTATTAAAAGAAAATAAAATAAGCTTTACCTTCGTACTTGGCTTTAATTTGAAACTCTTTTCTCTTTGCTGCCAGTTTTGGTTACCTCCAAATAATGGGAAGGAATGAGATCCGTTGTTAGCCAAATCATCCTCCTCAATGTAGGTTAAATCTTTAACAATTACATCTGGTGTTTTTCCCTCTGGAATAATTATTTTCTCAGGGTCATCAGCTACTGGAATTGGACAACCTATTTGGTCATTTTACAATTAATATTAATAGTATAAAGGCAGAGAGATCGTTATTTTGAAAAAAGAAGAGTTCGCATGAACTTACAATGTTCTGCTTTTGGAGTCAATCCAAGTAAGTCCTTTGAGATGATTACCTTGCCCTCTTTCTTAGAAATAGCTGCATAAAAAAGGAACAAAATATCATCTTGAACGAAAAGGTGAAAGATGGCTACAATTTCTGAACCAGAATTTCAGATTGCACAGGACATTTTCACCAAGAATGGATGTAACCTATGACTACATCAAGGATTAGTGAAGCACACAAAAAGTAGACAAAGCAACTTCTGAATTGTTTAGAGAATTCCCTAATATAGGAAAGGACCCCACCAAATGAGTGGCTGTGCAGAATGCGGAGGAGGAGATTGACCCTTCCCCGAGTCAGTCTAGTCAGAAAGGGGAGGGGCCACTGTCTAGACTGCATTTCGGGAGTTTGACCACCATCCCATTTCAACCAAAAATACAACCCTGTCAAAGGTATCTAACCTTCCTTCCTTATGAGTGGAAATCCAATCCCGTTTTTTTTTTTGCATAAAAACCGGCCAGCCGGTAAGGTAATATATATATTATTTCCAAGTATTTACCATCTCAATTAATTAACAAACGCAAAGGACATTACAACTTCAAGTCATGTCTTAGCATACAAGTTGAAGTAACAGCATTCATCAAGTATAAGCACACAATAGGCCAATGCAGAAACATAATTCCGGTCAACTTTACATAAACAGTTGCTGGAACAAAAAATAGCTTGGTGAAGGAGCTGGAGCTTAACATCTTTAAGGTTTTAGGACCCAATAAAAAGACCACCAACCTGAGCCTAGTTCACTCACTGGGCTCATTGGCAACTAGACCAGTGCCTGTTCAAATTTTAGATCAAGCTACCAGAAAAGAAAGTATAAAACTTCGCTGATTCTTCTAACTCATATACACACATTTGTGTTTCATTTCCAAAAACCAACAGAAAGCTGACAAAAAGAGAAGTGGGATCATACCTGAAAAGAAAGATATCAAAGATTGGTAAGACAAAACATGGAATGGTAAAGCGATAAGAATAAGCAACATCCATAGAATGGCTGCGATTAAAACCAATCGAATAAAGCCCTGCCTCCACACAGCTTTCATAGGATTATCTTGCGGCAACCTCACCGAAGAAAACAAACCACCCCCATCATCTGCATCAAGACAATCAAAATCCACAAAACTACTCATCAAGTGAATCCAAAAATCATAATCCATAAACCGAAACAAGTAACAAATAAACAAATTAACCTTTATCTTAAAGAATACAAAGATATCATATATACAACATAAACCAATGTCATAATAATAACCCAAATTTTCATTGCATCAACCCATGTTAAGAAAGAAAAATGAAATTAGGGATTTAGTTTACCTTTAGCACATGATCGTTGATTATTACGATCTCCTCTGCGGCTTAAGCGGAAAGAAAGAGGTCGTTGAAGCTCAGTATCCATTATTACCCTTCTTTCACCTCATCGCTAATAAAAAACTTCAAGAAAGGTATCAAAATCAGATGAGGAAATTTACTAATGAACTATCCATGTATTAAACCCACCCAAAAATTGAAAGCTTGAAACCTTAATAAGCAGTCTCCGAAACTAGGATCCCAGCAAAACATAAAATGTCAACAACAAAAAACGACTTTTGGGTGCAAAAAATCAAGTAACAAAAATAATCAACCTACCCATTTCAGACAAATACATAAGAGGCCTAAGAACTTGCCAGCTCCTGAGAAAACTAACACTGAAAGCTAAAGAATTTCCGTAAAACAATTGTTCCTTTAGGGATCGAGTGAAGAGATGCTTACTAAAAAAACTCTGCAGTCGCCACTGACAGAAAGGAATCGCCGCTGTTAAACCCTGCTTTTATTCGGAGCCCTCTGCTGATGGGACGTACACCAATGCGGAAACTGCATTATCCATTGCGGCAAAAATAAATCTTTTCAAATACAAACCATACAGTTGTTAGTTGGGATTAGTTTAAGGCTAAAATACATTAAACATTCACTAAAACGTTTTATGAATTAACATGTCATTCTTCCTTTAAAAAAAGTAATAATTCAGTAATTTAATTATAGATTTAAGAATAAGCATGTTATCTTTTTTTAACATTTAGACATTTAGTAGTTGTAGGTTTAAAATAGGGAAAATATATGATGCATTGGCGGTGAGAATATTTTGTTTTCCCAAGCACTTTAATTTTAGGGGTTAGAGATCCTATTTGGAGTTTATAGTTTAGGGGTTTATGTGCTTAGAATTTATGAATTGCGATTTGAATTTAGGGTTTAGGTTTTTAGGGTGATATGGTAGGGATTTAGGTTTTTACCTATAACCCCTAAATTCTAACCTTAAACTCTAAATTCAAACTACAATCCCTAAATTCTAAGCATATAAAGCTAAACCCCTAAACTATAAACTCTAAACTGAATCCCTAACCCCTAAAATTAGGGCGCTTGTGGAAACAAAATGTTTTTACCGTCAATGTATGGTATAATCACCCTTAAAAATAAATCATTTAAAAAAAAGATTTTAACTTAATTATAAGTTTAAGAACAAACAAATCACTCAATTAAAAATTATATAATGGACATTAAACATGAATCTAAAAAAAATTAAAGGGAAAAAATGAGAAGAGAGATCATTTTCCATTCTCACATGCAAAAACAAATCACTCTAATTTAAAAAAAATTAGAGAAAATAGAGAGATGATATTTAGTAATTAGTTCAAAATATGTTTTCTAAATAGTGTTATTCCCAAAGCAAATGAATGGGTTTAAACACAAGAGGCGATGCGAATGAGCATCTATGATTACTAGGACAATTAGTGAATCATCAATATATATTTTTTTTTCTTTTTGAAGCTTAATTTTTTCCTCTCATTTTTCAACTCAATCAAGTAATGAATAAAAATAAAAATATATTTTCTTTCAACTTTTTCATCCTTTTACCGAGCACACCAAAAAAAGAATATAAAAAAAATTAATATTTCATCTTTCCATTTTCTAACCTTTAATTTTTCATTCTTTTAACTATACCAAACCAAACAAGGACGAACGCAAGATTTTATATTACGTGTGAACTTATAAAATTCTAACGGAGCAAATTTATAAAATGTTAGAGAGCGAAAATATATTTTTAATAAAAATACAATAAATTTTTTAAAAAAATTTAAATTATATACGAATTTTAAATTTTTAAGGAACGGCCGTTCTCGGCTTTCGATGAAACCAAACCTTAATGTTGCGGATGCATCTTCATGTTTCTCCTAGTTTATGCGAATCAGATAGTTATAGTAATAATTATAAGTAGCTGGTCCATGTGTTATATTAAACTGTGCATAAGCGATCCTGGGTTTTAAGCCAACTCTTTCTAATCCATTGTGGTTGCCCACATAAGGGTGAATGGTTCAAGGTTTTTCGGCGATGGTGATGATTTATGAATGTTTAAAAATAATTTTTTTTAATTATTTCTGTAATCACCTATTTTCATTAAAAATCCATTTCCTTTAAAACCCAAATGTCCTTTACATTATCTACAAACCGTTTACATGATAAACCTTAACCCGAAGCCCAATTACCCCTTAACCCAATACCCGAATAAGCCCACATCCTTATCTCATAACAGAAACCCTAGTTACCATAACCAACCTAGCTGTCAACCTTTCACCTGAACCTCCACCGGCTCTTCAACTCTCATGGCCTTTCATCTCTGGTCCATCTGCCGCATCACCGGCGTTGACGGTTGACCAGCCACTCATCGGGCTCCATCTCAGCACGCCTCAACAGCTAAACGCCACGTCAGATGGTCCCCTTCAACCGCTCAATCTCACCCGAGCAATGCTGGTCCCCTCCTCTCCATCGACCACATCACCCACATGCAAACAAAAATACAAGGGAATGAGAATTTCGGCAAAGAGCAGAACCAATCAATATTTTTCAATTTCAGTTTCTTTATTTCTTTAATATTGTAATATCAGGGTATAAAAACCCCAAATCAGAAACAATGTAAAAGGGGGAAACTATTCAGATTATAAAATACAAGGAAGCAGAAAAATCCCTAGGTATTCTATTTTTTTCGCTCTTCCATTCATACATAGTATTAGGGTTCATCTTTTCCCCTCTTTTCTAAAACAGAAATAAAAAAGGCTTCAAAAAAGGGATTTCGAAAACAAAAATCTAAGGTTCATAACCTTCAAATCTCATGTTTTTAAAACAAAAATCAAAAACGTTTTCAGTGTTTTTTTTGAAATCAAAGTCTAAAGTTTTCGTTTAGGATTCGAATTTTCAATCGAAAATTGAAGAAAAAAAAAAGAGTTTCGAACTTACTTGTCGATTGAGGAAAAACCACCGTCCACGTGCATCTTCGGACATCGAAATCGACCGGCGAGGAATGGTCGTCGATGAACGGCCATGGAAGGTCTCGGTTCAGAGAACCTTTGAAACGTTTCTGGGAAATAGAAAAGTTTGGAAATGCCGTGCCCTTTCATAGCTTTGTTCCTTTCTTTCTTTTTATTTAATTGCCGTGTTTCCCTTTCTTTTTTCCTTTTTTCATTTTATATATATTATACGTATGGTCTCTTTTTCACTTTCTTTTCTAGTTTATGTATATATGGTATATCGTAATGTTTATATTTATATACCTATGTATAGTGTATATATTATAGCTATATTTATATTTTACTTTACATGTATATATATCTATATTACTTATATATACATTATTACTATCTATACGTTATATAAGTATATATATTATGTATTGTATGTTATATATATATATATATATATTGGATGTTCGGTTACGTTCACCTATCGGTTTTACGGTGACCCGCAACGGGGTATGATCCGTATTATTATAGCTCGTTTAGTGTAGCTAATTAACCCCTAACATCTAACTCCTAACATTTAATTTCCACTTTTAATTTCTCACTTTTAATTTCTCGCATTTATTTTACGCGCTTCTTTGTTCGATTTGGTCCTTTTTCCAGACTTTCCATTTATTTCTTTTTGGCCATGTTTTTATTTAACTCTTTATTTTTGTGACATACATTATATTTGTCATTCATTTAACCTTTCAATTTCACTATTTATCATGTTAATTAATCTTAAGTTATGAAAAGAAGGTATCTATTAATTCCTATATTTGTGTCGTAACAGTCCTGGCTCAATGGATGTTAACCGAATATCTGAATTAATTCTTACCGTCTAAAGGTAAATATCAATTAAAAAATGACAAATCATTACATCATATTTAACTGTTTGCTTCATGCATAAAGGTGACGTACGAGATTCGAACCATAAATTAACACGACAGTCAAGCTTATATGATGTCGGTTTAAACTATGGTCTGACGTATCGTCATCCTTATTAATTAAATGTCCAATTAATTTGAACCCACCAATTTGATAAAGCTCGTTCGATTAAGGTCAATTTTCATTTAAGGACGCCAAATTAAATTCAATTTAAATTTCAACAATTTACATTTTTTTAAAAGCAACAAATATTTTGGTACCGATTTTCGGGCGTGATGGGGGTGCTAATCCTTCCCCACGCGTAAACAACTCATGAACTCTTTAGAATCGAATCTCTGGTTTTCTGGTGTTCGACCTACCTTATCCAAGTGGTCGGTAGCGACTCCAAATCTTATTTTCAAATAAAATCAATTTTCTAAGTTTTTTTTATCATTTTCAATAAAAAAAGAACTTTCAAAAAGAAATCCCCCTAAACCAAAATTTCAAAAAAGAATTTTTTGAGGATGCCCCGTAGCACCAAACCATAAAGTTATTTATTTTCAAAAAGGGTCGCTACAATTTCTATTTAGGGGAGGGGGCTGAGGAAAATTTTCTCCTAAATAGTTTAGAACTCACAACCTAGAGAGGATAAAGTGTCAACTGAGAGCTTTTAACCATTTGTTCTAGAAATTGTTGACGTTTAAAAAGTAATTTTGGTCCTCTAATAATTCTAAATTATTAATGTTACTATTTTTTAAATGGTATTAATTTAGTTTTCGTAGCCTTCTAGAATTAGTAATATAGTCTATCTTTTTTAAATTCATCAATTTAGTATTCAAACTTCTAAATTATGTCAATCTCACCTTCTAACTATCGTTGACTAACATAGCCGTTAAGTTTTGTGCGCGTGGTCACTATATGTTTTCACATCAGTTATTATCGCCAACTGTCTTACCATATTAATGATGACAGATCAGTTTGATGATGTTATAGTACGAATGAAAAATTTAAAAATAAATTATTTATTTTAATATTACAGTTTTTTTAAAAAATTGTCATTATATTGTCATGTCATCAAAATTGACTCGTTATCATCTTATTGGAGAATGTTAATTTATTGAAGAAAATAACATATTGACACGCTAACTCAAACGATGTTAATTATTTAACAACGAAGTGTCTGACATGACGAATGACGATTGGTGGTAACAGCTCCATTAATCAACGATAGTTAAAGGACAAGATTGATGTAATGTAGGAGTTTGATGGCTAAATTGATAAAATTAAAAAATGGCCAACATTGTTGGTTTTGGAAAACTATATAGACTAAACTGATGTAATTAAAAAGGAGAAACAACATTGTGGATTTGAGATTACTACGGGATAAAATTACCAGTCATTTATAAAAGATGAGATAGTTTTTATTGTATGAGATACTTGCATAGGTTGTCACTGATCTATGACCTCTTTCTAAATTATCCCTAAACATTATATTTTATACTCATCTCCAAATCATTACTCACTTCTAAATTAATCCCTAAACTTTAAAATATTCTATATCACTCCTCAAACTTGCAGTTTTATTACATTTTGATCCTTCCGTTTATGTGTTGTGTAGTCTACTACTTAAAAATAATAATTTATTTTAAGGTCATAGAAATTGAACACGTGGCCTTCTAAAAATTCTCAGGACCTTCAAAAACATATTATTCTCCTTATACGGTCAAATGTTCAATTTCCAAGACCTTCAAAAGCAGATTAATTTTATAGGTCACAGGTTCAATTCCTAGGACTTTCAAAAACATTATCTTTTAACCAGTAAAGTTGACGAAATAATTAAAACGAGTGATATTGAGAGTTTGAGTATTAATATAGAACGTTTTAAAGTGTAAGGACCAATTTAAAATGGGTCATGGTTTGGGATTGATATAGAATGTTTTAAAGTTTAGGTACTAATTTAGAATGGGGTTATGATTTGGTAATTGATATAAAAAATTTTAAAGTTTAAGTACTAATTTAAAATAAGATCATAGAGATAACCTATGCAATTTAACTCTTATTATGTTAGAACAGACTTGGAATGCATCAAAGGCTGCGCATCAGGTAGCGTCCATGAATGTATATTTATAAAAAGGGGAAAATTCCTTACGTAGTTTTGGAGCGTTTTGTGGAAAATTGGATTGATTTATATTCAATTGTTTAATAGAATGGGACTTCTATTGGCACAGGGGAGAAAGTTCTACATCGCTAAACTAAATTCAAAAATTATTTTGTTCGCACTCAGAAATATATTGCCGGGAAAAAATCTCTTAAGATATTTTCATAATTTTCTGAGTGTTTTGTTTATAAAATATTCTTTCAATTTTTAATATTTTTATTTATTAGATTGTTGTTTTAATTATTAACATGAGACTAAAATCCCTACTCTAAACCATAATCTAAAACTCTAAACCCTAAAATTAAGATACTTGTAGAAACAAAAAATTTTCACTACCTATGTATAAATAATAATCATTTATTTAATTTTGTTGTGAAAACAATATTAAGATAGGCGTTTGAAAAGTTACACACAGACATGTAGACAAATACAATTTGGCGGATTTAGTACGCGTCTGTCTCAAATGGGGTGGGTATGGGTACAAGTTTAGTGGAAGTGGGCGGGTGAGGATGCTAAAAGTCATATCCGTTGCGGATAATGGATAGGTGATGGATTTGAGACCTTGCTCACCCCATATCCGCCCACCTCATCCTACATTTGTCCGCCTGCTACTTACCATATGAATTCTAGACCATTATGAATTCAAGGATAAGTTCATGAGATATACTGTAAATTCTATGTTTCTGAATGGGGTGTCTTGTAATTTGCCCAAATTATCGGGGTCTAAATTCCCTACTAGTTAATTTAGCTTGAAAATGATTTTTTTGTTGTGTTTGATATTAGTGGTTGCTTGGAAGACATGTTTGGTGGGCACAAGTTGGGTGATGGGGACCCAGTTGAGTAGTGGGTGCAAGGTGAATTTGAGAATGTACAAGCGTGGGCAGATGTAAATTTGAAAATTGTACCCGCCATAGGTGGTGAGTAGATGGTAGATATGAAAATTTTAGGTGGGTATGGGCATGGGGAAAGGGCATCCGTACCCGTCCCCCTATTTGCCACCCTAATTACATGGTAGTTGAAATTATGGTGTAATTATATAACACACGTTTCGTCAAATTATTGCAATTTATGAATTTCACTAATACAATTCTTAGAGTAAGGGATAGGATTTGGTGTAATCAGTGACGAGCTAGGAATCGGTCAGGGGAGTCTAAAGTGCAGCAGGTCTAGTGTGCGACTAAAAATGGTAAGTTTCAAAATTTGTCGAAGAACTTAAAATGTTAGTCTTTTTATAACATTTTAGTTTTTTTCGTGATTTTTGACAAGTTTCGATACTTACAAAAACAAATTTCGATACTTGTTTTTATATATAACATTTTAGGTTTTTGGATAAAGTATCGAAGCTCGTCAAAAATCACAAAAAACCCAACCTAAAATGTTATCTAAAAGTCTAATATTTTAGGTTCTTAAACATGTTTCGAAGCTTGTCATTTTTAGCTGTACCCTAGACTCACCCTAGTCTTAAGGGTGCAAAGCATAATTAACCATAAAATAAGAGACTTTTAACAAACCAAATTTCTGAGTCAACGATGGGGCATTGACTCGGATTATTGACCTTCATGTTAGGTTAGATAATTGGACCCATTGAGCCAAATTTGAGCTTAAATGGTTGAGTTTTGGACCTTGCATGCTTGAGAGGGGGCCATTTTTTTGAAATGGGAGAACTATAAAGGATTGATGTTGTAAATAAAACATTTTTTTAAAAGAAATGGATAATATCCTTATTTCCCTTGTCTTTACATGGGTATTTGGGGGACAAAAAGGTGAGTTGTGATATCACCATTTCTTTCTCACATTTTCTTTTTCCTATGATCCCCTCCATGAAAACTATAGCCACCAAAACATAAAAATCCAAGCTTTCTTCACCATTTTTTTCATCTAAGTCTTGAGATTCAAGTATGTTGGTCTCCTCTTCATAAGCATCAAGAAAAGTATATTTTCAAGAAAAAAGGCAAGTTCTCATTTAAAGGGGTTTTTGAAAGATTTGGGGTTTTAAGAGTTTCTACCATTACCCAATGTTTCAAGAGGTGTCCGTACCAGTACCTCGTGTTCTGGTTGAGGAACATAGTTGAGCTATGAAGGGATTATCGATATGAGCTTCTAGTTGTATTGTTACGCTATTTAGCCAGTATCGGTACGGGTCGACCCGTATCATTACCCAATGTTGATTGAAATTCCAGTGAGTTAGTTTGGTATCGGTACGTTGTGAGTACCGGTACTCAGGGGTGCCGTATTGGTACATGAAGGCCAGTACCGATACTCACTGTGCATTCTGCCAAAAAATGTTGAGTTTGAGCCATGAGGGATAAAAATTATGGGATATGGTCTAATAGACTTCTAATGGGATAAAAAGGCTGTAAAACTGAGAATCGAGATTTTATCCCTTTATACGAGCATGTTGAGTAATAACTCAGTACACTTAATCGGGTAACTTGTTTATAATAGTAACCATAGAGGTTGGTAACTGCGGTGATGTCTTTATATGTCAGATGACACTTTGATGGTTGATAATTATAAATCTAAAGATAAGAAACAACTAAGTACCCCTCATAATATGTAACAATTTTGTAATGTAATAAGATAATGTGGGATGTCTAACAACAATAAGGGTTCCATGAGATTGTATAACTTGCATTTTGGGTAGGTATTTAACTTATTGAGTCACTTTGATTGGTAACATATCCAAATACCCAAAGATACGTACTTCGGTACTCATGTTCTTAATGCACTCGATGTCTAGATGGTCCTGAGTGGCATTCTCTACCTGATGTCCAGGTGGTCCCATGTAGATGATCTTCACCATACCTGATGTCTAGGTGGTCCCGAGTATAGGCCATGCATCGCTTAACATCTTAGTGGTCTCGGGTGGGTGGCATGGTACGGTACTCGATGTTTGGATGATCCTAAATACCGTGTAGGGTATTCAATGTCTAGGTGGTCCCAAGTACATATAAGGTGTAATATCCCAAATTTGGCCTAGAAGTATTATTACCTTGATTGTTAAATTATAGTCCCATTATGTTACTTAAGTGGTTAATTGAGCAAGTTAGGACTTAATTGCAACAAAGGAAAAATAAGGATAAAAATCCTTATGGACCTAGCTGAATATTTGAAGGAATGAATGTTTGCATGCTAAACAAAAAATAAGTTAAGGAGCTATACACATGTCATGAAATTTTGAGAGACATGTGTATTGGATTTTGGCCAAAGGGGGGGGAAGCCTTGGTTATCACCTACATTTTCCAAAGAAGGCCTAACCTCCATGAATGCTTGAGAGAGAAGAAGAAAAACCATGCTTAAGGGTTTAGCCTCAAATTGAACCAATCTTTTAGTTTTTCTATCGAAGGGATTGAATAAGGGTATGAAATTCTTGCTTATGCCTTGAATTAGTTTAATGTATTTGTGATGCAAACTTGTTTTCCTTAGGATCATCCTTGTTGTTAGGATTGTTAAAGGATGTTTCTTAAAGTAATGTTAAGCTAGGAGAATTGAATGTATTGTTTGAGTTACCATGTTGATTATGCAAATCTCTATTTGAATTTAGTTGAAAGCATGTTCTGAGACCTTATATGGTTTAGCCGAATGTCCAAATCAAGAACTAAGTTGATAAGGAAATTTATGGCCGTTAGAACACTTGGAATAATTCAATTAGAATCAAACAAATGCTGCCTTGAGTGTACTCTATTTTTGAATAATCGGATAACCTTACTTGATTGATTAGATGAGTCAAGTGTGATAATATCTTGAAAATTTCTAGTTACTTACTTGTTAAAAATTTAAACAGAATATATAGGGCTGTTAAGACTTCATAAGTGGATTGTTTTAGTGTACATATATATATATATATGTATAAATATGACTATTTTGGGTGAATATAAGTACATAGTGGACTGTTTTGGTGTATATATGTATAAATGGGTCTGTTTTGGGTGATTATAAGTACATAGTGGACTATTTTGGTGTACATATATGTATATATGTATAATTGGACTATTTTGTATATATGAATGCATAGTGGACTATTTTGTACATATATATGTATACATGTGCATTTGGACTGTTTGGTAAATGAAAAGTTGTTTAGGGATTGTTTAATGTGAAAATTAAGGTACATAAAGACTAGTTTGAACATGATCCTAATATGAAGTTGTATTCTTCGATATACTTAGACCAAGAAGGAGTTGAAGAAGTAAGATCTAAGGTAGATCAAGTTGTAGAAAAGCAAAAGGGGATTGTGATTTGAGAGCAAATATAGCTTGGATCAAACTGTGAGTGTAGTTTAAAGTCTCGGGATAGGCTAGTAACCTTCGCGAGCATTCTCTATTGTTTAGATTTCATTAATCTATGCTTGAATTATGTATGCAAAATGAGCTGGGATTTAAGGTGAGTACTCAATCATAAAATACCTATGATATGTGAAATTTGGTTAAATGCATGCTTAGGGTTTATGTTTAAAAATGATTCATGTGTCTAAGTATATGTTTGATATGATAAGTTATAAGCCTTGCTTATGTGATCATAAGAATTGGAGCTATGCTCATCTTTGTTATGATAAGATTCAATTGAAAAGCCATAGTTTCGAGTCAGTCATAGGCATAGTTGACATGCCATAGAGTCCACAGAGCTCGTGTTTGGGGTGGACTACAGTCCTTATGAGGGTACAGTAGGAGGGATGTGTTATGGTCACTTGGCGATAGTAGGAGGGATTGACTGAGTACTTCGAGTACTATACTTGGCAACAGTTGGTTGGGGATTTGCATACCTAGGCTACTTAATTCCCAACTCTATGTTAAAGACTAACAATGAAAAGTTCAAGTTAAATTAGTGAATTACTTTAATAACTTGTATGATAAGTAATGTGCATCTATATGATTCTTGTATATCCTTTTTGGGTAAAAGTATAAGCTTTATTCGAATGCTTGTATCTAAATTGGTTAGTTCCTTGTTCAAGTTTAGAATCGTACATAACTTGATAGATATTTAGTGAAAGGATAGATTGAATGATCCATGTTTTAATTACTTTAAACTAACTCACTAAGTGTATACTTACTCTATTCCTTTACTACATTTTAGGGTGAAGATTTGCTTGTGGTTGCCTTTGGAGCTTGTATTAGATCACAAGTACAAGGATGTATGTTTTGTAAGCTTCCTTTAAGTACTCCTAGTTGCTGGAACATAGTTTTGTATATATACACATAATGCATTAGATCACCATTTTGTCTTATGGGCTTGTAAACTATAAGGTAGTTTTTGTCTTGTAAAAAAGCCTTAATATGTTTCATGATTGCTTGTTTATTAAGCTATGGTAGTTTGATTGTGATGGCATGATTAGTTGTATGATGCAAATGATATATGTATCTGGATATGATTGATCTAAGCCTTGAAACAACTTGATCCTAGTGTTCAAACTAAGAAGAATGTTGGTGTCTTAAGCTTGCTTAAATAGATTGATATCATACCTTAATTAATTCCTTTGATCTTTAGAAATTGTTAACATGGCCGAACCTTGTTTGTCCTATAATACTTCATAGTTCAATTTACTTCTAAACCGGGTTAGGTGTGTTATATTTTTTGGTATCATAGCTAGAGTTTAGTTGATTCTAGGACTAAACCGAGTCTTGTTGCATCATCATTTGTTACATGTGCCACCTAGGAGTTAAATTTGATAAGTACTTGTGATCTATGTTTGATAAAAGCTCCCTTTTTGTGATTAGTTAATAGCATGTTTGAGACAAGGTTGGGTCAGGATAATAAGAGCCCGCCTGGCTCCTCCAATGATAGAGGAAGCATAAGAATGAATCAAGAGCATCAAGAGACCCGAAAGACTATTGAACCTCAACAGGAAGCTCATTCGATTCATCCTGTACAACGAGAGTGTCTCCTTAGCATGAATGAGATGTTTGATCAATTAGTTACTTCCTTGAAACAAAACCACCCAACTTCTTCCACTCCTCCTGTTGTGGTGTCAACAAGAGCTCTAATTGATAAGCTAGCTCAACATCGAGCTCACACGTTTACTTGTGCTGATGATGAACACCCGAGAGATGCAGAATACTGGTTAGAGACCACTACCAGGCTACTAACCAAACAATTGCAATATTCTGATGAACATAAACTTGAGTGTGCTTTAGCTCTTTTGGCTGATGAAGCATTGAGCTGGTGGGAAACTACAACCCTTATTGCTCCCGCTAATGTCGTTACATGGGAATTCTTTCTCAAATAATTTCAGAAGAAATACATAAGTGAGCAATATCATGCAAAACGTAGAAGACGATTCTTGTACCTGAAGCAAGGAGGCAAACCAATAGAATAATATGTTAGTGATTTCTACAAATATTATAAATACGAGTCCGAATATATCAAGACAGAGAAAGGTAAATATCAAATATTTATTGATGAACTTAATGATGAATTATGCCCTATGTCCACAACTCTGGGATCATTGATTTTCAAGATTTTGTAAATCGAGCAATTGCTACCGAGGCTCAGATGAAAACATTAGAAAAGAGGAAAGGGAATCACTCCAGAATGACAAAAGATTGAGAAATGATAAATCTATGTGGCCATCCAAGAAATCCAAGAATCAAGGAGACAGTTCTTCGAATTTCAACTCTTCCCCGAAGAGTAATTTCTTGCCTAAGCCCCAAACTGTGGTTAAGTCTTCTGCACCTTCAATCTCTGTATATAGCACGGGGAATACATACAAAGATTCACAAGCCCCTACTTGCAATTTCTGTCAGAAGAAACATTCAGAACAGTGTAGGAGACAAGCTAATGCATGTTTCATGTGTGGATGATCAGACCACTATATCAAGGATTGCCCTCGGAACCCAAATAAGCTTCTAACTCATGTATCAAAAATCTAAATCTTGTTTAGTCACCCCAAGGTAAAGGGCCTAAGCAAGCTCAGTCTAGGAATTGTGGAAGACACTGGGGTCAAGCCTCTAATGCTATGCATCAGGAATCTCGAGCCCCTACTCAAGTATATCATGTCTGAGACCGGGAAGAAGAAAACTCCCCTAAGGTTATAGCAGGTAAAATTGAATTGAACTCAAATCTTGTTTACGCCTTATTTGACTCTGGCTGAACTCATTTCCTTATATGTTCCACCCTTATTGAAAATTTTAAATTGAGTTCTGAATCCACAAACTGTAATCTTGTTACCTCAAATCCCTTAGGAGATAGGATTGTTGTGAATCGAATATGTAGGAATCATCCTTTGTTCATACAAGGCATTCCCTTTCTTGTTGATATGCTAGCCTTACCTTTCAATGAATTTGATCTTATTTTGGGTTTATATTGGTTAGAAAAACACCATGCTTGGGTAGATTGTTCTAAGAAAAGAATTTTCCTCCCTGGGTTAGGAAAAGAATCAATAATCTTGTTAGATAAGAAATCATTTGATCCAATTCATGTGTTTGTTGCTATATCTGATATTAATGAAACTGATCTCTCCCTTGAGTCTATCCTATCTGTCTCTGAATTCCCTGGTCTATTTCTTGAGGAACTTTCAGGATAACCTCCAACACTAGAAGTTGAATTTGGAATCGAGGTTCAACTAGCATCAGCTCCAGATTCCATCACTCCTTATAGTATGGCTCAAGTTGAACTTAAAGTACTCAAGAATTAGTTGTAAGACCTACAAGATAAGGGTTTTATCAAGCCTAGTTCATCCCTTTGAGGAGCCCCGGTGTTGTTCATAGAGAAGAAAGATGGATAGATGAGGCTTTGCATCGACTATCGGCAACTAAACAAGCTCACCATCAAGAACAAGTATCCGTTACCGAGAATCGAAGATTTGTTTGATCAGCTTAAGGATGCCTCAGTATTCTCCAAAATTGATCTCGAATCACGATACTATCAGATGAAATTCAAGAAATTTGATGTTCATAAAACTTCTTGTAATGCCTTTTGGCTTAACGAATGCTCTTGCCGCATTCATGGACCTTATGAATCGAGTTTTTAAACCTTATTTGGATAATTCTGTGGTAGTCTTTATCAACGACATCCTTATCTGCTCCAAGGATAAGGATGAACATTCAAAACACCTTTGAATTATTTTACAAACTCTCTGAGATAATCAGCTTTATGCCAAGTTTAAAAAATGTAAATTTTGGTTGTTTGAAGTATCTTTCCTTGGACATGCTCTATCTGCAAAAGGGATCAAAGTCGATCCAAAGAAGATTCAATCAGTTATTAATTGGAGACCTCCAAGGAATGTTGGTGAAGTTATAAGCTTCTTGGGGTTAGCCGGTTACTACCAGAGGTTTGTTAAAGGGTTATCCATTTTGCCTCCTCCTTTGACCAAGCTTCTTCGAAAAGATGTGTTATTTGTTTGGTCAGAGAACCAACAACGAAGCTTTGATCAGTTAAAGCAAGTTCTTACACAAGCTCTAGTTTTGACACAACCTAAGTCAGGAAAGGATTTTACAGTCTTCAGTGATGCATCTCATATTGGATTAGGTTGTGTACTTAATCAATAAGGATAAGTGGTAGCCTATGCGTCGCAACATTTGAAACCTCATGAATTGAATTATCCAACTCATGACCTCGAGTTAGTTGATGTTGTTTTTGCTCTAAAAATTTGGAAACAATACCTTTTCGGAGAGAAATGTCATCTGTTTACAGACCATAAAAGCTTAAAATATCTTCTGACTCAAAAGGAGCTGAACCTTAGGCAAAGAAGATGGTTGGAACTACTTAAATATTATGATCTAGTCATAGATTACAACCCGGGGAAGGCTAATGTAGTGGCTGACGCACTCAGTCGCAACATTCAATCGGTAAGACCTTAATCAAAATATATTTCAGCCTTAGTCGAATTCTAGATTCTTTTATCTAAAGATGTTGCATTGTATTTGTCGCAACCCTATTTTAGGAAAATGTTTGACGTTTTGGAAAACTTCATAAAATCAATGAGTCGCCACCAATCCTTTTTTTTTAAAAAAAGTGTGATTGGATCACTTTTAAAACAATGGTTATTTTAATAAAACTTTTTATTTATCAAAATAACATTTTTGGTCCACAAAAAATAAGAAAACAGGTTCGGGGGTCAGTTACATGTGGGAAAGGGTTAGTACCCCCACAACGCCAAAAAATTGGTACCTAATTGATTTCTAAAAAATGCTTTGAAAATTGGAAATTACAAGTTCACAAAATTTCGATTTATTTGTCCGCAAAGTGAATGTAAATCTATCTTAACGACCATATCGCCCGAGAAATGAACTTTAAGCACCGCCAACACTCCTGGCGCTAACTCCTCATTCCCGTATGATAAGACGCCACATTATTAAGTTTTCACTTTTTTAAAACAAACCAGAGAAAAGATTAGGCGTGTTATTGTTTTCTTAGAATTTAGTGTTTAAACCCTAAAGAAATATCTACATTTATTTTAATTATTAAGTTAAAATGCAATTAAGTGTGTTTTATTGAGAATGAAGAAAGTTTTACAACATACAAGTTCCTATTCTAGGTTTTAAGTCCCTATTCCTAAAGTTTAACATACATAAAAACATATACATACAAAAACAAGAGGAACAAAAATACTTGAATTAAATTAACTATTAAAATAATTTCTAAATAAAGAAAAGGGGAAATTAATTTTATTTATATAAAAAATCTATATTATGGACTAAATTAAAAGAAAACCAAAATGTGAAGGTTAATTAGAAAACAATTAAAGATTCTACGCCAAATTGAAATAAAAAAAGGACGAAATTGAATTGATTGAAAACTGAAGAGCTGCGGCGCAAGATCCAAAGAAGAAGGGCGCAGGTTATAACCGGGTTCAGGTCGGTTCAAACGGGTCATTATAAATAGCAAAAATTATAATAGATTTCATTTTATACCATTCTCCCCAAACGGATCAAACCCAATTCCCTTTAAATTCCCTAAAGACATTCATCGTGTTCTTCATGAATTGAAGAACACGGTGGTGGTCTGTCATGCCGGCCGCCTTCCACCGGCTCCAATCGCCGTTGCTGGTGACGAAATTCCTAGAAAACCCAGATTTTCCCATATTCTGGTGACATCAAAATCACGTTTTTTTTTCTCGTCGGTGCTACGTTAAACAACAAAATCATGGCGGCACAACTGAAATTGAGGTAAAATAACAACCCCTTTCTTTATTTAAAGCAAAATTAAACATAGGATGAGAACATTACCAGAAATCCCTGCTTTATTTCACTGGAATTGCTTGAATACACTTGCCGATTTGCTACTACTTCAGGATTCCCGAATGCTATATATCTAGTGTTTTTGTGATTGTTGTGTGTAATTGTTGTTGTGTCTTTACAATGATTTACAGTGGGGTTTATATAGATATTGAAATGCTTAGATTACAAGAGTAAATCCCTAATTTCTTCTTCTGAAATTGCTTGATCTTTGCCATGGCATTGATTTAGGGATTAGCCTTTCCCGTTTTGGATTTTGATTTTCCAGCTAGGGCTTCGATTTAGGGATTTAATTCTCTTTTATCTTTATCTTGAATTGGTGTGCTCCAATTTAGGGATTTAACCCTTTTCCTTTGTTTGCATATTTTTGATAATTCGAACGACACCGATGAGGAACAATCAGAGCGAGTGGAGCATCGGAGAAGACGAAGCGAATGGCTAGAGCTGAAACATCGTGCGCATGGCTGCCATGCATGAGTGATGATCCACGTGATACATCCCAAAGCGATCTGGGCCGTCAGATTGCATCTTGATCAAAAGGTTATGCAATTGAGGCACTATATCATCCCCAACTGGCACGATCTGCGCCGTTAGATCCCAGATTGATCCAACGGTCTCCTTTCGGCTGCGCAAAAGAATGGAAGGATTAGGTTTTTTTGTTATAAACGAGCCAGCAAGCCCTTTTTATAATGGACTCTATCTATTTTAATTATCTCTAATGGATCCTTTATTTATTTTATTTGAATGGATTGTCTATTTTTTTGGGGTTTTGCTAACTAGCCATTATATTAACTACTAACTAAGATACTAAAAATATATAACCTATGCTAATTCTATCTACCATATCAATCATACTAATAATTATACTAACAATTATACTAATTATAACACACCAAGTATACATTACACGGCCTGTAAACATTTCTAATTGCTAATTACAACATTAACACTAATGTATGGCACACTTATACTAATTATACTAACAATGTAATACTACTAAGCTGGAAATGAAAGTTAAGAAAGTAAGGTGAAGATTCAGTGACAACAGCTGCCATTCTTTGGTCATTCCGGTGAAACAGGAATAGAGCAAAGAACAAAAGACACTGATTTTCACCAATTATCGAACCATTAATGCCTGAAAAGACTGGCAGGTTCTATTCTCCTTGTGCTCGAATAGATAAGCAGGTTCTATTCTCATTGTGCTCGAATAGATAAGTAGGTTCTATTATCCTTGTTCTCTAATAGATAAGCAGGTTCTATTCTCCTTGTGCTTGAATAGATAAGCAGGTTCTATTCTCCTTGTGCTCGAATAGATAAGCAGGTTATACTCTCCTTGTGCTCAAATAGATAAGCAGGTTCTATTCTCTTTGTGCTCTAATAGATAAGCAGGTTTAGGTTCTATTCTCCTTGTGCACGAATAGATAAGCATGTTCTATTCTTCTTGTGCTCGAATAGATAAGCAGGTTCTATTCTCCTCATGCTCGAATAGATGAGCAGATTCCATTCTCCAAATGCCCGAATGGATAGGTAGGTTCTATTCTCCTCATGCTTGAATAGATGAGCAGATTCTATTCTCCAAATGCCCGAACGGATAGGCAGGTTCTATTCTCCTCATGCTTGAATAGATAAGCAGATTTTATTCTCCAAATGCCCGAATGGATAGGCAGGTTCTATTCTCCTCATGCTTGAATAGATAAGCAAATTCCAAAAGATGACTTCATCCTCCACACGCTTGGATGAATAAGCGAATTCCAAAACCTGTCAAAAACAATTGCAAATGATCCAATTAAGATGCATATGCCCCTAGGGATGCCTAGTCATGAATGCATGTCTTATTTCTTTTGCTCTTTTTCTTAACAATGTTCCTAATGAACATAAAAGAAAACTGTGAAGCTTTGGGAAACTTGGATTATATCATCTCAAACATTTTCTCAACTCTGGCAACAGATGGTGAGTTTCTGTTTTGGCCCACCCATCAGAAAAAATAGTATGATTTCTTTTCATTTCTCTGCACTGAATGGCTTTGCACTAAGAAAGTTTACAATAACTCATCCTTCAATACTAGTTGGCTACACCAATTTCTTGTTGTTAAAATTCCATCGTCTATTCCTTGGAAAGTAATCTTCACCATTGATTGCTTTATTTATCATGGATCACTTAATATATTCATCCCTTCCTATGACTTCTGCCTTGATTTTTCAAACAGGGAAGCTCTTTGTTGCTAGAACACCTAAGAGCGAAATTCCATGTAGATATGGGGAATGCAACAGTTTGCCATCATTTATGCATGGGAAATCATCTAAAAATTGCAACTGTATGCTTCAATGATTGACTAAATAATCATAGATAGTCATCTCCATCACTTCTGTTTTACCATTCTATTTCTTAGCATTTCCTTGCTTCATATGATCTTTGCACATTTGCTTGTTCAATCCAATTATCTTGTACTCCTGGTTGGAAGGACTGACTTCATCTTCATATTCTTCAACACTCTTTTAGCCTTTGTCAAGTTATCATTGTAGTTGATACATCAATGTTCAGTGACAGGCTTCCTAGGATCCCGCTATTCTTCCAATGTTTCATATCCTTGGTTATTTCCTCCAATGTCTGTAAAATTGTTCTCATTGTTGTAGAAGACAAATTATCTTGTGTAAGCATCTCTGTTTTGCAACATGCTGCCTTAAAGTAATTTCAAAGCATCTCTTGAGGGTTTTCTGCAGAGGTTTGTAGCAAAACCTATTTGAATCTCCTCATAAGTTGAACTACTCTTTATGCCCTAAGCTCCAAATTTGATCATTGGATACCTCATAGTTCCAATACCCTTCTAGACAAATTTGAAAGTAATGCTCAAAACTCTTTTGTATATCTCAAGTGATGTCAAATTTTAATTCTCATTTCAATGCAAGATGCTTTATGGAAAGATGTCAAAGGAGGAAAAAGAAAAGGTATACAAAACAAAATTTTATTGGTATTGTGGAAAACACAAAAATGAAATTACAAGGAAAGGAATAGGCATTCAGATATCAGAAACCAAAAATCCTCATGTCATGACTTCATAAGATGCCTTGAATGTCAACTAAGCTGGGCAGACCCTGGAAATAATGACTATTGTTAAGTGTTCAAAAATACTATTTTTATTACCCTTTTTACTCATATTATTGTTAGACTTAGGCTCATATTAGTCGCATAATTAGTCATTCATGCATTAATTCATGTTATGGATCACCGTTAAGCTTGATTACATAACTTGGTGATTTTTGTGGAAAAAGATACTACTTTGGTGTGCTTTTGTGCACAAGAACTAAATGCCCAAGCAAGGCTGGAACCAGTTGCCAGAGTAATGCAAGAAGGATATGCCGAACCAGTTGCCAGAGCAATGCAAGAAGGATATGCCGAGCTAGTTGCCAGGGAAATTGTCGACAAGAAGGGATAAGCTGATGTGGCAGCCGATTGATGACTGGATAAATCTAATATGACGTGGAGCAAAGATAAATCCTAAAGGAGATTAAGTTCCAAGATTTTAATGAGGAGTTTTAGGAGGAATAAAATAATAAAATAAAAGATATTTATTTTTTTTATTATATTGTATTTAGTTCCAACTTAACTTCCTCCTCAAGAAAGACTTTGACCTAACCATCTCCTATAAATACAGGACTAGCCGCCAACCTTGAAGGGAGTTCGATTGAGAGAGAGTTCGAATAGGGGCTGCACCAATTCTTCTTCTTCATCTTCTTCTTATTTATTCTATTCGATTCATGTTTGGAGATTATTCTTTGTATATCTTTCGAAACCCAGCCATGAATTGATGTGAATTGGCTTGGGTTATTGTGTTTTTGTGGTTGTGAGAACGATTGGATTTTGCTTAAGTAATTGAGATTGCACTTTTAATTCAAGGTTTGCTCATTCTTGGCTTTTATTCTTGTTTGCGAGTGAATTGGGAGAAGATTTCGTAACTTTATCTATTTATCTAATTTTCGGAGAGTTAGATTCAAGAAATGAATGAGTATGGTCTTTATTCAATCAATCGACAGTGAAGACTAATTCGGCATAGGAATAAGTTTAAGGATTTCAACGGCTAAGAGGAGCGTAAGATTGGTTGTTGATCACCCTTAATTCATGCAGGGATGTATTATCAAGGCATGCACAATTAGCTAGCGTTTTGACTCAGGGATAAGAAGAAACCATTGAAGAACGCTCTATCGAACCTTGAAGTTTGCTGCCTAGTCCCCCAAACAGTTACCCAGGCAACCGTTTTACTAGTTGCCAAGGCAACCCAACTGTGCAAGTTGCCACGACAATTGAGTTGCCGCTGCACTCATCTACCGAGACAATCCTTCCAACTATCATACCTCAACTCACGATAACCCGACCTACTCTCTCTCTCATTTGATTCCATCTTTATTTTATTTAATTGCTCTTTTATTTTTGTTACTTAGAACTCCTACAACTATCAATTGTGTTTTTACTTTTACAGTGCGATAACTAAAGCAAAGTGGCCCAAACTAATCCATGTGGAGATGATACTCGATACTTATCATATCACTTTATTTCTTGCGATGTGTATACTTGCACCGTTTGCGTAGCACTCAATACGCGCAACAAGTTTTTGGCGCCGTTGCCAGGGATTGGTAATTGGTGTTAGTTGTTTTTGTTATTGCTTTTTTCTTATTAGTTTTACTAACTTTTCTTTTTGTTTGTTTTATCAAAAAAAATTCAAGTGCACTACAAGTTAAAGGACATCAACATGTCGAGAAATAAAAGCCGATCTATTCGAGAGTTAATGATGGAAGATAGGAATAAATCCAATCAAGAGTTTCTTACACTCACCGATGATTACCTATACCAACCGAGAAAAACCTATACCGTGTTGAACTCGTGCGCTTGTTGTGGAGAACATCATGTGTTTGAGGATTGCCCTCACAATCCTGGTGCATATGGCTACATGGAGGACCATAGATGGAACTAACAGCAAAATCCTTCATGGTATGATCAAAAAGCTCAAAATTTTTTTACCATGATAATTTTGCCGTAGCAACAGATATGCCATGTCAATATAATCCTTTCCAAGAGCATTCCAATTCCTTGGAGGAAATGTTGCTAGCTTCCTTGGCTAGACTTGACGGATCAATTGAAGAGTTTCGAGAGCTATCAAAGTCCATGGATATGAGGATAGCTCAGTGGGATGCAACCTTGGGGGATTCAGAAGATCAATTGAGGAGATCCACATATGTCTTGGATAACATGCACAAACAATCCATTCCTGGGGATACTGACGTCCCAAGACAAGAGGATAAGGAACAATGCAAAGAGAGCTCCCCGATGTGTGGGGAACAACTAGAACCTCCAAGTCGAGAGGATGCCAATGAGAGAGACTGCCCAACACATGATGAGCCTGAGCAACAAATTGCCTCAGCAATGATTGAGGAGCCTGAACAGAGCAATACCACGACAACACTTAGTGAAGCTGAGAACAACAATACTACAGCAAATTCTGAGGAACCTGATGCCCAGAAGGTTACAACGTTGATGTTGAAGTATGAGGAACCTGATGCCCAGAAGGTTACAACGTTGATGTTTAAGCAGGAATCTGTAGATTGCTTCATCTACAATTGTCACGCAATTGCACGACCACATGCAAGTTCAACGAGATGATAATACTTTGCCAATGGAATATGAGCATGTAATGTTTGAACATTTTGAATTCTTTAAAAACTCACCTCCTCCATTGCAGGTATGTCTTGAGGAACCGATGTTAGTAGATTTGAAGCCATCGAAATCTCTACTTGTAGAGATGTTTGAGAGGCCAAAAGAAAATAGTGTTTGGATTCATAAAGCTTTTCAGAAAATTGGTTTTTCCCTTGACTTACAGCGAATTTTGGCAACTGATTGCCACGGTAATTGGCTTGAGCAGCAATTGCCAGGACAACGAAAGCTACATCCAACCATGATAGAGGTCGATGAGATTGAGGTAATTAAATGGTTGGATGTTGATATAAATTTTTCTACTAATATATTCACGCCTTCAGGAATAGTAGCAAGGTGGAGAGTATACATGGACTACAAGAGAACAAGAAAGAAAGACACCTCCACCATGGCAACACAAAGGGGAGTAGCTGCGAGCATATTGACCCAATTCTTTTTGGGCAATATTGTCACTCGATGGAGGGTGCGGATGGACTATAAGAAGTATCGGAAACGACTCTTCTCAAGTTTTCTCGGATATATAGTAACCTTAGAAGATGCATGAAAATGCTCTTTCTAAGAATTTTTAATTTTTTGTTTTTAATTTTTGGAACTTTATTTTATTTTCGGTTATTTTTGTTCTTTATTTATTTTTAGAAATTATAGGAGATATTTTATATTTTTGTCTATAGTGTTCTTTAATTTTTAGGTTTTCTTTGTTTTCTTTTCTTTTCCACAACAAGACTCACAACCACCATGCTAAGGAAATTCCCTGCCGACTACTTGCCACAGCAACAACAGAGGATGCCTCGGCAACTACCTCAGCAGTTGCCACGACAACAGAAACTGGTGATGCCCAGGCAACAACAATGGCTTCGGCAACTACTGATGCCCAGGCAAGTGAACTGCCTCGGCAAACATGGATCAAATCAAAGCAATGCTATTCACGCGGTACCAGCCACAAGCATTCAACCACCGACCGAAAAATGAATCAAGCAAACGACACGAAAGAAACTTATCATTCGAGGTGACAACCTCTCCGACTAACTCATTTCATTTAGTTTCTTTTAAATTTTGTTTCACTTTTACATGCATTCCGGACAATGCTTCTCTCGAGTTTGAGGGGTGTTGGTTTCTAGTTAGTTTCATGTTTAGTTGCATTCATCTTTAGCAATCACATATAGGTTGCATATGTTACTTGCCATGCCTTTGATTGGATCTAATTGCTTAAGATTTGTTGAATATGCAATGATGAATTTTTTCCACTGCACTTAATTGAAATAACCTTTAATTTTAGGATTGCATGAAAGGAACTTAGAATTTTACTATGATGCTGGATTTTTTACACGGTTGTGGCTTGTTGATTGAAATAAACTTAGTGAACTTAGGCTGCTTAAAATTTGGGTAAATTTAAAATTGAAAATTAAAAGTTAACTTCTTACTAGAGGTGCCCAAAACAGGCTTTAGTAGTTAATGTACATTAAAGAATCACTAGAGGTGCCCGAAATTGGCTCTAGTCGACTAAACTAAAAAGAGAAATTGCTTACTTCGCTAGAGGTGCCCGAAATTGGCTCTAGTGAAAATAAAAATAAATGCCCCGATAATTAAATTGATAAAAGCCTATTGTTCACATAGAATCTTGAAAATCAACTTGTACACAACTACACACACACATTGTCACGAGCATTATAGTTTGATTCTGGGTAATTTTTGTGCTATCCAAAAAATTAAAAGGTGATCATACTTTGCGCCACGGTTCTGAGGTTTGAATTCAAGTTTGAAGCATGTCTTTGATGATTAAAGTCTTGGCAGGTAATTGTTAGTTTGCATTGCTTGAGGACAAGCAATAGTTCGAGTTTGGGGGTGTGTTAAGTGTTCAAATGTACTATTTTTATTACCCTTTTTACTCATATTATTGTTAGACTTAGGCTCATATTAGTCGTATAATTAGTCATTCATGCATTAATTCATGTTTCTTTTCACCGTTAAGCTTGATTATATAACTTGGTGACTTTTGTGAAAAAAGATACTGCTTTGGTGTGCTTTTGTGCGCAGGAACTAAATGCCCAAGCAAGGCTGGAACCAGTTGCCAGAGCAATGCAGGAAGGATATGCCGAACCAGTTGCCAGAGCAATGCGGGAAGGATATGCCGAGCTAGTTGCCAGGGCAATTGTCAACAAGAAGGGATAATCTGATGTGGCAGCCGATTGATGACTGGATAAATCCAATATGACGTAGAGCAAAGATAAATCCTAAAGGAGTTTTAGGAGGAATAAAATAATAAAATAAAAGAGATTTTTTTATTATATTGTATTTAATTCCAACTTTACTTCCTCCTCAAGAAAGACTTTGACCTAACCATCTCCTATAAATACAAGCCTAGCCGCCAACCTTGAAGGGAGTCCGATTGAGAGAGAGTTCGACTAGGGGCTGCACCAATTCTTCTTCATCTTCTTCTTCTTTATTCTATTCGATTCATATTTAGAGATTATTATTTTTATATCTTTCGAAACCCAGCCATGAATTGATGTGAATTGGCTTGTTTGTTGTATTTTTGTGGTTGTGAGAATGATTCGATTTTGTTTAAGTAATTGAGTTTGTACTTTTAATTCAAGGTTTGCTCATTCTTGGTTTTTATTCTTGTTTGCGAGTGAATTGGGAGAGGATCTCGTAACTTTATCTATTTATCTAATTTCCGGAGAGTTAGATTCAAGAAACGAATGAGTATGGCCTTTATTCAATCAATCGATGGTGAAGACTAATCTGGATTATGAATAAGTTTAAGGATTTCAACAGCTAAGAGGAGCGCAAGATTGGTTGTTGATCACCATTGATTCACGTATGGATATATTATCAATGCATGCATAATTAGCTAGAGTTTTGACTTAGGGATAAGAAGAAACCATTAAAGAACGCTCTATTGAATGTTGAAGTTTGCAGCCCAGTCGCCCAAACAGTTGCTCCGTCAGTTGCCCAGGCAACCGTTCTACTAGTTGCCAAGGCAACCTAACTATGCAAGTTGCCACGACAACTGAGTTGCCGCTGCACTCATCTATCGAGACGATCCTTCTAACTATCACACCTCAACTCACGATAACCTGGCCTACTCTCACTCTCATTTGATTACATCTTTATTTTATTTAATTGCTCTTTTATTTTTGTTAGTTAGAACTCCTACAACTATCAATTGTGTTTTTACTTTTACAGTGCGATAACTAAAGTAAAGTGGTCCAAACCAATCCCTGTGGAGACGATACTCGATACTTATCATATCACTTTATTACTTGCGATGTGTATACTTGCACTGTTTACGTAGCACTCAATACGCGCAACAACTATGTGGAAAGATATGAAGCTTCCAAGTTCCAAACCCCAAGATCGATTTGTGGAAGAACTACCTTCGCAAATTATCAGAGCTGCCCTTTACAGGTTTTCAACTCAAATCATCCTTTGGTTTCAAAACGCCCTTTGCGGGTTTTCATTTTGAACCCCCTTTTCTTTTTTTTTTCTTTTTCCTTCTTCTTCTTCTTTTCTTTTTCTTTCTTTTTTCTTTTTCCCTTCTTTTCCTCATTTCTTCTTCAAACATAATACTTCTTAACCGAGTCTGAATTATCAGGCTTTGGAGTTCGCCTCTATCCATATCGGCTAAAATTAACGCTCCCCCTAAGAAAACCTTTGTTACAATGTAAGCTCCCTCCCAATTTGGTGCCCATTTTCCTTGAGAATCGCTTTGGATTGGCAGCTTCTTCCTTAATACCAAATCTCCCTCTTTGAATTCTCTTGGGCGAACTTTCTTCTCGTGAGCCCTTACCATCATTCTCTGGTACATTTGCCCATGAAACAGTGATTTCAATCTTTTCTCTTCGATTAAGTTCAGCTGATCATATCTTGCTTGAACCCATTCTGCTTCTTCCAACTTTGTTTCCATTAAGACACGGAGCGATGGTATTTCAACCTCAATGGGTAGCACTGCTTCTATTCCATATACCAATGAGAAAGGTGTTGCCCCAGTGGAAGTTCTTACTGCATTTCGATAAGCGTATAAGGCAAACGACAACTTCTCATGCTAATCTTTATAGGTATTAGTCATTTTTGCAATTATCTACTTAATATTCTTATTCGCAGCTTCCACTGCCCCATTCATCTTCGGGCGATATACCACAGAATTATGATGTTTGACATTGAACTGCTCACAGATTCCACTTATCATCCTATTGTTCAAATTTGAAGCATTGTCGGTGATGATACTTTCAGGCAAGCCGTATCGACAAATGATTTCCTTTTTCAAAAACTTGCAAATTGTGGATATGGTGACATTTACATACGAGGCTGCTTCTACCTATTTCATGAAATAATCAATGGCTACCAGGATAAAATGATGCACATTTGACGCCTTAGGGTTAATTTGACCAATGATATAAATGCCCCACATGGAAAATGGCCAAGGGGCTGTTATAACATGAAGAGGCTGAGGTGGCATATGAACCTTGTCAGCATAGATTTGGCACTTGTGGCATTTGCAAGAATAGTTGATGCAATCACCTTCCATGGTTGACCAATAATATCCAAGACGCATGATTCTCTTGGCCATGGTGAAACCACTAGGATGAGTTCCGCAGACTCCTTTATGAACTTCTTCCATAATTAACTGAGCCTCTTTTGCTCCCACATATCTTAGAAGCACTAGATCACAACTTCTTTTGTATAAAATCTCTCCATTAAGGACATACCCTGAGACCATTTTCCTGGTCGTTTTCTTTTCATTCTCTGTAGCTTACGGTGGGTATTGCTGGAATTTTAAATATTGCAAGACGTCATGGTACCAGGACAATCCATCCATCTCTTATTCCAAATTATAACAATAAGCTGGAGAGTGTAGCATATATAACCTGATGGGCATAATCTCAGAACCTTCATTTACCCTAAACATGGCGGTTAAGGTGGCTAAAGCATCAACCATTTGGTTGTCTTCTATGGGGAGATATTTGAAAGTGATCTCATCAAATTCCTTGGTCAACTCAAGGACCAGCTTGTGGTATTCCAACAACTTTGCATCTTTTGTCTCCCATTCGCCACATATCTGATAAATGACTAATGCAAAATCTACAAAAACTCTTAAAGTACGGATTTTCCTCCTTATAGCTTCTCTTAGTCCCATTATACAGGCCTCGTACTCTACCATATTATTAATGCAGAAGAACTTCAAACGACTGGTAAAAGGGTAATAATCTCCTTCCGGTGAAACCAGAACTGCCCCTATACCTCTTCCTAATGCATTTGCTGCTCCATCAAAGTTTATAACCCAATATTCTGTTGAAGCCTCATCATCTTCTGAGGTACACATCAAGTCTTCATCAAGAAAATTAAAGTTTAATGCTTCATAGACATCACAAGCACGACTTGCCAAAAAGTCTGCTATGACACTCCCTTTTATCATTTTTCAGTTCACATACTGGATATCAAATTCTGATAATAACTTTTGCCAACGTGCTAACCTTCCTAATAAGGCTAGAGCTTCCATCATGAACTTTAGTGGGTCCAACTTTGAGATTAACCACGCAACGTGATAAAGCATATATTGCCTTAGCCTTCTAGCTGTCCACACTAAAGCACAACATAGTTTTTCGATTGATGAATATATGGTTTCAAAATCAATGAATTTCTTGCTTAAGTAATATGTCACCTTTTCTTTTCTTCCAGTATCATCATGTTGCACTAACATACAGCCCGTGGAATTTTCATAGACCGTAGGTACAAGATCTGTGGTCTCCCTGAAACAGGTGGTACTAATACCGGAGGATTACTCAACTGTTCCTTGATCTTTTCTAAAGCCGCTTAACATTCTTCGTCCCATGCCCCCGGGTTATTCTTCCTGAGTAATCTAAACATTGGATCGCACTTATCAGTTAACTGAGAAATGAAGTATGCGATGTAATTTAATCGTCCCAGGAAACCTCGAACTTCCTTTTGTGATTGAGGTGGGGGAAGTTCCTGTATAGCTTTTATCTTATCAGGATCGATCTCAATTCCTCTTCTACTCACAACAAAACCCAATAACTTGCTAGATGTGACCCCAAATGTGCACTTAGTCGGGTTGAGCTTTAATTGGAACTTTCTTAGTCTTATGAAGAGCTTTTCTAAAATTACCAAATGTTCTTCCTCAGATCGAGATTTGGCAATCATATCGTCAACATATACCTCTATTTCTCTATGCATCTTATCATGAAAAAGAGTGACCATGGCCCTTTGATAGGTTGCCCCTGTATTTTTAAGTCCAAAGGGCATCACTTTATAGCAAAAAGTCCCCCATAGCGTCACAAAAGTTATTTTTTCCATGTCTTCTAGGCACATCTTAATCTGGTTATACCCGGATAAACTGTCCATGAAAGAGACGAGTGAATGACCAGCTGTATTGTCGACTAAAGTGTCAATATGTGGGAGCGGGAAATTGTTCTTAGTGCTTGCCTTATTGAGGTTTCTGTAGTCAACACACATTCGTACTTTTCCATCATTCTTCAGTATCAGGACAATATTCACCACCCATTCCGGATACTTGGCTACCTCGAGGAATCCTGCATCATATTGCTTCTTTACCTCGTCCCTAATCTTGAGGAGTGTTTCAGCCTTCATTCTTCTAAGCTTTTTTTTACAGGTTCACATCCTTCCCTTATAGGGAGCCTATGCATGATGATGTTAGTGTCAAGGTGAGGCATATCTTGATATGACCAAGCAGAGATATCTCTGAACTCTTTCAAAAGCTCAATTAGACTTTGTCTAGTTTTGGCTGTGATGGTAGTACCAATCTTTACCTCTCGCTTTTCTTCTTCGGTACCAAGGTTTAATATTTTTAGTTCCTCTTTATATGGTAGAATCTGCTTTTCCTCTCCTTCTACCATTCTGAGCATGTCACTGGGTACATCATATTCTTCCTCATCGTCAATATTTCCAACTTCTTCTAGGAGTAGAGGCAACTCAAAGTCAACCTTGAAGTCAGACTCGGATTCATTTATGCTAATGATATCTGAAGACGTGAAAAAGAAATAGGCAAAAGATATACACAAAGGGAAGAAACAAAATGAATGGAATGTTTTTTTATGCTTTTAACTTTATGGTTTTCATTTGGTTTTGGTTTATTTATGAAAAAGTTTACCATAAAAGATATAAGGAAATGCATCTTTTATTGAATTTCATATTAAAATTTTGATATAGGCCCTTTACATAAGATCCCCTATTGTCTCCGGGCCTAAAGCAAAGGGGTTGGTTTTGAGAATTACTCTGAACATGTCTTAAAGACTACATGAATTTCTTCAGCAGTCCAATTGTCAAGCTTAGAGCAAGGACGGATCATGGACAGGTACTGGCACTTTTTTTCATCGTCAGTCACAACATTGATACCCGGCTTTTCAAATGCTTCACATAAAGCGCTATCTCCTTTTCCTTCCTAACTAACTGAGGCACTTGGATGCAGCATGCCTCTAGATATAAAGCTACGACTCAGGGGAGTAAAAGTCATCGACTCTCACTTAATTTCCTCACCCTTCAATCTAGCTCTTCGCCTCTCTTGCTGCTTTCTGATTTCAGCCTTTTTTTTCCATTTGTTGGGCTTAAAGCCCAAGCCAAACTGATCCATTTTCACTGGGATTACTACGAGAAATAGCCTTCCTTGATGTCTCTTTCTGAATCATTTCCCAATTCCAGCTCATTTCCTAAGCGTTTGTTTTACCTACATCTTCGCACAGCTTGATAATTCCGGTTCTGGCACCTTGCTTCCTTTGGTGACAAAGGTTGCATTGACTAGCTCCAACATCCTGAAATGACACTCGAGTGCACCCTCATTGATCTCGGTGAAGGGTGCAGCAGTGGTTACTGATGTAATGATTTCCTCCTCTACACCGACAGTTATTAGTTGACCATCGATCACAAACTTAAACTTCTGGTGTAAATTAGATGGGACTACTTCTACTGCGTGAATCCATGGGCGCCCAAGCAGGCATCTATAACTAGGTCTTATATCCATGACCACAAATTCAACATCAAAGGTCGTTGGTCCAATTTGCAAAGGCACCTCAATTTTCCCTAACACATCCTTCTGAGTTCCATCAAACGCTCTAACCGCATTTTGATAAGTTTTCATATGAGAACTATCTATTGGCAGTTTCTTCAGTGTGGCTAACGGTAAAACATTTAGTGCTGAACCATTGTCAATAAGGACACCTGGTAACATATGTATTTTACATATGGTAGTGATGGGTAAAGCCTTGCAAGATCCCGCTCCTTCACCTGGTATTTCCTCATCATTGAATGAGATGAATTTGTTTACAGCAATGTTACCGACTAACATATCCATCTTATCAGTTGTGATCTCTTTCGGTACGAATGTCCGGTTTAAAATCTTTAACAAGGCCTTACGATGGCCCTCGAAACTTAGTAGTAGAGAAAGCATAGAAATTCGATCCGGAAGCTTATGGAGTTGCTCCACGATGCTGTATTCACTGTGTTTTAAGATCTTCAAGAATTCTTGAGCCTCTGATTCCTTCACAGGCTCGTGATATGCTGTCGGCTTTTCTTTGAAGAAATATGTCTTCTTTTTCAAGCTCCTCAGCAGCAGCCTTTTTTTGCGCCGCATCCTTATCCTCTGCTATTGTCTAGGAATAGAGCCTTCCACTCCTTGTGAAACGGCTCACCTCATTGACTAGTTCTTCTTTCTCTTGAATAGATGTTTCTCCCGGGGCTGCCACCTTACAAGTGCAATTCCAAGGGACCTGCTTGCTATCCTTGTATGGAAACGGCGTTGGTGCCTTAATTATGAGCCACGGGGTTACATTCCTCGCTAGCTCACCAACTCTTGTTTTAGCCTTAATAACTAAAGGCTTCATTCCAGAATATTCTCTTTTGGAGGATGACTCTTCTGATGCATAAATGTCCAGCGTGCATTTATTGTCTTCTTTTCCGAAGAACTCAAGTTCTTTCTCATTCATCTTGTCTTGAACTAGTTTCCTAAACTCTAAGCAACAATCAATCTCATGTCCTTCCTTTATGTGGTACCACAGTACAATTCATTCTCAATCTTCAATTTCTGAGCTTCTTCTTCTAGCATCCCTACTGCCACCATTTGAGCCTATACCCACTTTATGGGAGCTCTAACTTTAGCAACACATTCTTTAACCACCTTATTCTCTTCTTCTATGATTGCATTCACACCTACCTTCTGATGATTTAGCAGTGGGTTTCCCTTTTCTTCTGACATATCAAATGATAACATCCCTAGCTTTCTTAAGTCATCCACCACCATTTTGAATGCAGTGCAATTTTCAATGGTATGCCCCCTAACTCCTGCATGGTATTCACATTGTGCCTTCTCATCATACTATGGTAGGTATGGTGGTGAGAATGGAGGAACATGTCTTGGCAGCACCATCTAAGATTTGACCAACTCAGCAGACAATTCTGCATATGTCATTGGGATAAGATGAAAATATGGTTTCGAGCTCCCTTGATATCTTCGTTCTTCCTTCGGATGATTTGTGACTGCTGGAGCTATGGTCGAGACATTGGGCTTGTTAAAGACTACCCCCTTTGAGTATCTGGGATTATGGACATTAGTGGCATTGACTTCATTGTCTCTTTTTTTGTATGGTTTCTTTGTTTCCCCACCATTCAACCTCCCATTTTTCATGGCCGCAAGGATTAACTCTTCATTTATAAGCATGTCCGCGAAAATCTTTGTGGCATGATTGAGCATACGATCATAGAAAGAACCCTTTAATGTCTCCACGAACATTGGGGTGATCTCACTCTCCAACAATGGTGACTGGACTTGGGCAGCTACATCCCTCCATCTCTGTGAGTACTGGTAGAAGCTCTCATGATGTTTTTGCTCAAATCCTTGCAGAACTAAACGAGTTGGTACCATGTCTAAAATATGCTTGTAATGCTCACTAAAGGCCCTGGACAAATCTTTCCATGATCTGATGTTAATTCGACTTAGCTGCGTGTACCAGCATGCAGCTGACCCTACTAGACTTTCTTGGAAGCAATGGATAAGCAACCTTTTGTTCTCAAGATATATCGACATTTTCCTGCAATACATAGTTAGATGTGTTGCAGGGCACGTCGTTCCATTATATTTTTCAAAGTCAGGGACTTTCCATATATACCTCCTTCTTGGAAAGACTTAATTATTCCCTCAAACTTCTCATAACGATCATCTCATTTCTTCTCAGCTTTCTCCTTGTCGGCAATTTCATCGAGATCAGACACCTCAATGACTTCCTCAAAATTTATCTTCCTGTCATTCCACGCTGAGGTTTCAGCAAATTGTGGGGAAATCTTGGCCTTAAAAGATTGAGCTTCTCTTTGCATGCTTGGATGAACAAAGGCCATCCCTTGAAATTTTGGCACAACATTAGCTTCCTCACAATTTTCCACTACGTCAGGGTCTTTAAAGCCTAACATGGCTACAGTTGAACCAACTGTCTTTTGGTGAACTAACTCCATCTGTTGCTTCAAATCCGTCTCCAGCTTGTCTAACCTATCATGGGTGCTCTTATGGCTACTTTCTAAGGCCGTCCCTCTGTCTTCCATTGCTCTGACTTGGGACAAGTACCGTACTTGTGGTTTGTTTTTGCTATTTTGATTTTCTGCCATTTTTATTTGAGTTAGATTCTTATTATTTCATGTATGCATGGAATGCAATGCGAAGCAAAGAACCAAACAAACAGAAGAATGATGCAAATGCATGGGTGCAAACAAAAGAACATTGGTTTAATAAAATATCTACATTTAGGAACATCTTTATTGAATGTCAAAACCCTTCTTGAGATGGAATGATGATGCATTAATGAATATGCAAAAACAACAAGACAAAAAGGAAAAAGATCAGAATTAAGAAAACACAAAGAGACCAAAATAATGTCACAAATAATTCTGAGCAGTGTATTTCAGCACTTCAGGACATGTCTCCACAGATTATCCGTAATGATTTTGACCAGACTTAAAACCCTAGGTTTTCTGCATGGCTCTATTGGGGTAGGCTCTAGATTCTCAAACAGTTGGGTTCTAAAAGGTACCCGAGCTGTCCTTGCTGTCCCCTACTAAGGGTAACAAAGCCCTTGGTTCTCACCCATTATAGGTTTCAAACGAACCAAGTTCAACTCAGGAGGACTTACTTCCTATGTCTTCTCAAAGAATCAGTATCCTTACGAAAACATGAGGCATATGAGTTCTGAAGGTACTTGCTAGGCTCATACGGAGAATCAATATTCTGACATGAGCAAAGCATTTTCCTCTCACTTAACAATTGGGCAGAGCTCGGGAATAAAGCTTTTTGTAATAATTTTAAAATGCAGAAAATAGAATTACATTCATTAAGCGGACGAATAAATTGAAACCTTTGTGAACATGCCAATTCCTTTAAAAAAATTTTTGAAAACAATTTGTGGTCTGACCTTCTTTTGTTTTTATAAAAAAACAAAAATCTCCCCAACGGAGTCGCCAAGCTGTCGCAACCCTTTTTTAGGAAAAGGTTTGACATTTTGGAAAACTTTATAAAATCACGGAGTCGCCACCAATCATTTTTAAAAAAAAGTGTGATTGGATCACTTTTAAAACTATATTTATTTTAATAAAACTTTTTATTTATCAAAATAATATTTTTGGTCCACGAAAAATAAGAAAACATGTTCGAGGGTCGGTTACGTGTGGGGAAGGGTTAGCACCCCCACAACGCTAAAAAATTGGTACCTAATTGATTTTTAAAAAAATGCTTTGAAAATTGGAATTTGCAAGTTCACAAAATTTCAATTTATTTGTCCGTAAAGTGAATGTAAATCTATCTTAACTGCCTTATCGCCTGAGAAATGAACTTTAATCACCGCCAACACTCCTAGCGCTAACCCGTCATTCCCGTTTGATAAGACACCGCATTAATTAAGTTTTCACTTTTTAAAACAAACCAGAGAAAAGATTAGGCGTGTTATTGTTTTTTTAGAATTTAGTGTTTAAACCCTAAAGAAATATCTACATTTATTTTAATTATTAAGTTAAAATGCAATTAAGTGTGTTTTATTGAGAATGAAGAAAGTTTTACAACATACAAGTTCCTATTCTAGGTTTTAAGTTCCTATTCCTAAAGTTTAACATACATACAAATATATACATACAAAAACAAGAGGAACAAAAAATACTTGAATTAAATTAACTATTAAAATAATTGCTAAATAAAGAAAAGGGGAAATTAATTTTATTTATATAAAAAATCTGTATTATGGACTAAATTAAAAGAAAACCAAAATGTGAGGGTTAATTCGAAAACAATTAAAGATTTTGTGCCAAATTGAAATAAAAAAGGACGAAATTGAATAGATTGAAAACTGAAGAGCTGCGGCGCAAGATCCAAAGAAGAAGGGCGCAGGTTATAACCGGGTTCGGGTCGATTCAAACGGGTCATTATAAATAGCAAAAATTATAACAGATTTCATTTTATACCACTCTCCCCAAATGGATCAAACCCAATTCCCTTTAAATCCTCTGAAGACATTTATCGTGTTCTTCATGAATTAAAGAACACGGTGGTGGTCCACCGTGCCGGCCGCCTTCCACCGGCGCCGACGGCAAAATTCCCAAAAAACCCAAAATTTCCCAAATTCCAGCTACCTCAAAATCACGTTTTTTCTCGTCGGTGCTACATTAAACAATAAAATCATGGCGGCGCAACTAAAACTGAGGTAAAATAACAACCCCTTTTCTTTATTTAAAGCAAAATTAAACATAGGATGAGAACATTACCAGAAATCTCTACTTTATTTCATTGAAATTTCTTGAATACACTTGCCGATTTGCTACTACTTCGAGATTCCCAAATGCTATATATCTAGTGTTTCTGTGATTGTTGTGTGTAATTGTTGTTGTGTCTTTACAATGATTTATAGTTATTGAAATGCTTAGATTACAAGAGTAAATCCCTAATTTCTTCCTCTAAAATTGCTTGATCTTCTCCATGGCATCGATTTAGGGATTAGCCTTTCTCGTTTTGGATTCTAATTTTCCATCTAGGGCTCCGATTTAGGGATTTATTTCCCTTTATTCTTTATCTTAAATTGTTGTGCTCCAATTTAGGGATTTAACCCTTTTTGCTTTGTTTGCATATTTCTGATAATTCGAACGATGCTGATGAGGAACAATTGGAGCGAGTGAAGCGTCAGAGAAGACGAAGCGTCAGAGAAGACTAAGCGAATGGTCGGAGCTGAAACGTTGTGCGCGTGGCTGCCACGCGCGAGTGATGGGCCGTCAGATTGTGTCCTGATCGAACGGTTATGCAATTGAGGTGCTATATCATCCTCATCTGGCGCGATCTACTCTGTTGGATCCCAGATTGATCCAACGGTCTCCTTTCGGCTGCGCAAAAGAATGGAAGGATTAGGGTTTTTTGGTTATAAACGGGCCAGCAGGACTTTTGTATAATGGACTTTATCTATTTTAATTATATCTAATGGATCCTTTATTTGTTTTATTTGAATGAGCTATCTATTTTTTTGGGGTTTTAATAACTAGCCATTATATTAACTATTAACTAAGATACTAAAAATATATAACATATGTTAATTCTAACTACCATATCAATCATACTAATAATTATACTAACAATTATACTAATTATAACACACCAAGTATACATTACATGACCCCTAAACATTTCTAATTGCTAATTATGACATTAAGACTAAAATATGGCACACTTATACTAATTATACTAACAATGTAATACTACTAAGCCGGAAATGAAAGTTAAGAAAGTGAGGTGAAAATTTAGTGACAACAGTATTGTAGCCCCAGCTGCAATCAATCACTTTAGGCTTCAAAGGAATCAAAAGCTTTTAGATAAACTTCCGTTCAATCGGATTTGATATAAAGAATCAAAACTCTCCAACAATCAGATCCAGAACTTTGAAACATAATGCTTAAGCTAAATGATGAACCTAATCCATACTTTTCTTTGGAGCCAAATGGTTCACTCTATTTTTGAAATAAAGTTTGTGTACCAAATGATGAAACCCTTAAGAGGGAAATGCTTTAGGAATCTCATAGTAGCCATTTCTTAATCTATCATGGATCGGTTAAGATGTATAAAGATCCAAAAGAACTGTATTGGTGGCCAGGAATGAAATCTGCTATTACAAAGTTTGTATCCAAGTGTTTAACCTGTCAGAAGATTAAAACTGAGCACCGGGTCGCTACAGGACTTTTATAGCCTATCCAACTACCCTTATGGAAATGGGATCGTATAGCTATGTATTTTTTAAGTGGTTTACCTTTATCCCCAAGAAAGAATGATGTAGTCTGGGTGATAATCGACAGATGTTCTAAGTCAGCTTACTTCATACCTATTCGAATGAATATGAGCTTGGAGCAATTGGCTGAGCTGTATATAAGAGAAGTGATATGTTTACACGACGTTCCTATTTCCATAATCTCGAATCGAGATCTTCGGTTCACTTCTAGGTTTTGGAATTCTTTGTAAAAGGCTTTAAGAACTAAAAAAATCTCAGTACAACTTTTCATCCTCAATCAAATGGTTAATCCGAAAGAGTGATCCAGATTCTTGAAGATATGCTTCGAGCCTGTGTGATTGAATTCGGGAAGAACTGGGAGAAATCCTTACCGTTTGTAGAATTTGTATACAATAATAGCTATCAAGCATCCATTCAAATGGCATATGCTGATTTAAAAAGGAGAGATATTCAATATAATGTGGAAGATCAAGTGTTTCTAAAATTTTCTCCATGGAAGAAAGTATTCAGAGTTGGGAAAAAGGGAAAGCTTAGTCATCGTTTCATTGGACCTTTTGAGATTATCGAAAAGATTTGTTCGGTTGCATATCATTTGGCTCTCCCTAATGAATTTGACAAGATACACAATGTATTTCATGTTTTTATGCTTCGCAAATATCGTTCTGATCCTTCTCAATTGCTTGAAGCTAAAGAGGTAGAGCTCAATCCAGATTTGTCCTACGAAGAAGAACCAATTCAAGTATTAGATCGCAAGATCAAAAGACTTTGTAACAAGTCCGTTCCTCTTATCAAAGTATTGTGGAGAAACCATAAGGTTGAAGAAGCTACTTGGGAACTTGAGTCAGCTATGAAGGATCAATATCTCCATCTTTTCCCCTCAGGTGAATTCAAGGACAAATTTTCTTTTAGGGGAGGGGAATTGTAATATCCTAATTTTGGCCTAGAAGTATTATTACCTTGATTGTTAAATTATAGTCCCATTATGTTATTTAAGTGGTTAATTGAGAAAGTTAGGACTTAATTTAAACAAAGGAAAAATAAGGATAGAAATCTTTATGGACCTAGCCGAATATTTGAAGGAATGAATGTTTACATGCTAAACAAAGACTAAGTTAATGAGATATATACATGTCATGAAATTTTGAGAGACATGTGTATTAGATTTTGGCCAAAGAGGGGAAGCCTTGGTTATCCCCTACATTTTCCAAAGAAGGCCGAACCTTCATGAATGCTTGAGACAGAAGAAAAACAACCATGCTTAAGGGTTTAGCCTCAAATTGAACCAATCTTTTAGTTTTTATATCGAAATGATTGAAGAAGGTTATGAAATTCTTGCTTATGCCTTAAATTAGTTTAATGTATTTGAGATGCAAGCTTGTTTTCCTTAGTATCATCCTTATGGTTAAGATTGTTGAAGGATGTTTCTTAAAGTAATGTTAATCTAGTAGAATTGAATGTATTGTTTGAGTTACCATGTTGATTATGAAAATCTCTCTTTGAATTTAGTTGAAAGCATGTTTTAAGACCTTGTATGGTTTAGCCGAATGTTCAAATCATGGGCTAAGTTGATAAAGAAATTTATGGATGTTAGAACAGTTGGTATACTTCAATTCGATTTAAACAAATGCTACCTTGAGTGTACTCTGTTGTTGAATAATCGGATAACCTTACTTGATTGATTAGATGAGTCAAGTGTAATAATACCTTGAAAATTTCTAGTTACTTGTTATAAATTTAAACAAAATATATATGGCTGTTAAGACTTCATAAGTGAACTGTTTTGGTATACATATGTATATATATGTATAAATAGGACTATTTTGGGTGAATGTAAGTACATAGTGGACTGCTTTGGTGTACATATGTATGCATATGTATAAATGGGACTATTTTGGGTGAATATAAGTACATAGTGGACTGTTTTGGTGTACATATATGTATATATGTATAATTGGATTGTTTTGTATATATGAATGCAAAGTGGACTGTTTGGTACATATATATGTATACATGTGCATTTGGACTGTTTGGTAAATGAAAAGCTGTTTAGGGATTGTTTAATATGAAAATTAAGGTACATAAAGACTTGTTTAAACATGATCCTAATATGAAGTTGTATTCATTGATATATTTAGACCAAGAAGGGGTTGAAGAAGTAAGATCTAAGGTAGATCAAGTTGTAGAAAAGCAAAATGGAATTGTGATTCGGGTGCAAATATAGCTTGGATCAAACTGTGAGTATAGTTTAAAGTCTCAGGATAGGCTAGTAACCTTTCGCGAGCATTCTTTATTGTTTAGATTTCATTAATCTATGCTTGAATTATGTATGTAAAATGAGTTGGGATTCGAGGTGAGTACACAATCATAAAGTGCCTATTATATGTGAAATTTGGTTAAATGCATGATATGTTTGAAAACTATTCATGTGTCTATGTATATGTTTGATATGATAAGTTATAAGTCTTGCTTATGTGGTCATAAGAATTGGAGCTATGCTTATCTCTGTTATGATAAGATTCAATTGAAAAGTCTTGGTTTCGAGTCAGTCATAGGAATAGTTGGCATGTAATAGAGTCTATATGTAACACCTCAAAAACTGGTCTAGTCGAAATTGGGTTTCGGCGACCAAAAACCTTATACAAGAAAGGTCCAAATATTGCATTGACTTTGACCGTGTGGTCAATTACATTGATATTGGACTCTAATTGAGTGAATTCATTGATTAAGGACCTAATTGAATACATTGAAAGTCATTTATTGGCTAAATTGCATAGATTCAAAGTTTAAGGGCAAAATTATAAAGTATTGGAAGTCGAGGACTAACCTTGCGATTAGCCCCTCCCCAAGCTTAATCACCACACATATGGGATTTGGAAATTGATTTCCTTGATGGAAAGGAAAGCTTCGGCTATCAAGTGGTAAAATTTCAATGAGGGAATTTTAGAAAAGTTGTCCGATTAAGTAAGAACCAACCATCTCTTTCTCTTTGTCTTCAACCTCCAAGCAAGCACCACCATTGACGAGGTTTTAAGAACTCAATCTCTTAATGATTTCTTAGTTTCTTTGGGTAGCCATTGTATCAGTAAGCTTAAGCCCTCAATTAATTGATTGATTCCATGGATATTGAATGTGTAATTTAAGTTGGAGATATTAAGCTAAACATATGTTCTTCAAAGTTTCCACCCATGGATATATCTAATAGCTAATTGCTATTTCGATCTTAGAAGTTGATTTCAACATCGTTATGTTGATTTCGATATCGTAGTGTCAACTCTAATATTTCCTATTGTTGTATCTAGCTCAAGAATTGGAGAAAGAGGGGTCACCATCTCCATCTAATGCTAGAAACAAAGGAGATGTCATCCGAGAGCTGTAGGAGCTCCGGAAAACAAGGTGAGTGTAGTCGGAGTCTCAGGAATAGGCTAGGTTCTCTTTCCTAATTTCATTGATATTGATTTAGCTAACATTATATCTAAGGATATCACATCGAATCTCATAGGAGATTATATTGGTAAGCATCGGTAAGTTATAGTATTGAATTATTGTGCATTGAAACATTCTCATTGTCATTGAACATATTGAAACATTGGAAATAAGATCATTGATCATTGAACATCGACATTGCTATAGTCATTGTCATAGGTAAGTGTCATAGTGAAACATTGAACATAGAATTACCGTTATTGTTATTGTCATCATAGCCATCGAACATCGACATTGATATTGTAAGTGCCATTTTTATTGGGCATTGAAATCGGTATAGTTATTGTTATCGAAACATTGATAATTGATATTGATATTGGAACATTGAACATTGATATTGATATTAAAACATTGATCATCGACATTGCTATTGAAACATCGACATTGGAATTTTTATTGAACCTTAGATTTGAAAGGACATTGGATACAATTAGCATGCCATAGAATTCATGAACTCATTGGTACGGGTGGACTACGGTCCTAGGGTTACGACCTTTATTATGGCGAGGCGGAGGGATGTTTGTGCTATTGGTCAATTGGCGAGACGGAGGGACTAGACCATTTATTGATTTGGTGAGGCGTAGAAATTCGTGTATCCACTATCTTATTTCAATACAAGGAAATATTGTTGATAAATGTCAAAAATGTATTTGATATTGTCATAGCATTGATATGGTCATAGCATCGTTATTGTCATAGCATTGATATGGTCATAGTATTGATATTGTCATAGGTTTGGTATAACTATAATATTGTTATCGACCTAGCATGATTTGAATTGTATACCATCACTATTATTATTATTATGGCTACCTCACTAGGCAAAGTATACCTAATGCATTTTAGCTCATGTATTTTAGGTTATAAGGATCATTGCTTCGAGATCAGTGCTCGTTGGATGTTTTGGCAAGCCACTACAAGGCTAAAGTAATGTATATCGTCCCTACTAACTCCTAGAATGGTGGCAAAGTAGTTAAACTAGTCACTTTTTGCCTTCATGATGTGTATGTATTGCATATGGCATGTAATAGTCCTAAGGGCCCTAAATGTTGTTTTGAAAGTGGCTAAAAGTGGTAAAAATATGCATATTTGGCCTAAAAAGGTAAAAACCTAATAAATGGATTCATATGGCTGTGAATTTTGGCATGACAGTATATTATGGTATTGTAAACTTGCTTGTAAAATTTCATTGGTATTGGATATTGTATGATAGGTCAAATTAGATAAAAAAAAACCAAACCAATTCTGTCATTACAGTGCAGGGCGTATCGATACAGGTGATGGTGTATCAATATGGTATTGCATATTTGGACCAGCTCAACACTGGTCAACAGGGCGTATTGGCACTTATTTTAGCGTATTGGTACTAAAAGTCAACACTAGAATTGGGTTGTAAAAATTGCATCAGTACGACTTTAGGGCGTACTGAAATAGGTTTACTCGTACCTTTACAGCTAGACCTATATCGATACGAGTTTTGATCACTAGAATATGGAATTTATAAAATATGCATAACGTACCGATACGACCTATTCGAGTATCGGTACGGAGGTAGGTATTTCAGTTAATAGCTTTGATAATAGTTTCTAGAAAGTTGCATATTGGTCACCGACTATTGTTTAGCTTAATTGATGGGATAAATGAATTCCGATTGATGTGAAATTTTGCATGGTCACTAATTAGGAATTGAATTTTAGTTTTATAAGATTAATTTTAGTAAAGGACCTCTAAAATATTGAACTTACAGATTAGTCCTTGAAACTTGTAAAAGTTTAAAATTGGTCATAAATTCAAGGCTAATGAGTTTTATCGAATCACTACTACATTGTATAGACCTAGTATTGTTTTAAGACATTGAATCAAACATTGCATGGGTTTTAGTTAATTAAAACACTGAACAAGGATTAAAATGTTGTTCTGATCATCGTATCGATCTTTGGTAACATACTCTAACCCGATTCTCAACTAGGCCGGGAAAGGTGTGTTACATTTTTGGTATCAAAACTAGAGTTTAGTCGATTCTCGAACTAAACCTACGCTTACTGTATTGTCATTGCATCACATTTTCCACCTAGGAGTTATTTATTGTATATTATAACATGCCGACTAACTTGATCTCTTTTCCTTATATTGAAAGTATGTCTGACTCTAGTGTAGCTCCTATAGAAAAGCTTGTCATCGGCTCCTCGACTTACAACGAGGAGACAAAGAGGAGACCCTTTGATTCTATAAGACACTGGAATAAGAATCATTAGGCCTTGAATTATCAAGGTAGATTGATGAGCTTAAAGAAATAGAGAAAACACAGCTAAAATTTACGAACAATCCTTGGCCTCACTGAAGCATGAAAGGCTGTACCACCCCCTGTGGTTGTAATTTCAACATCTTGAACCCTTATTGCCTAGTCTGTCCAATAGTAGACTCACACCCTCACCGGCAGGGTAAACGATAGCCCTAAAACTTGTTAGGTATCAGTTATTAAATCATTGTATTGATATTGCTACCATTGAATCATCATAAAGCTATATTGAGCTTTGATATTAGATTATTGAGTCATTGAATTTGACCCTGCTACGGAAGTTGTTTGGAGGAGTTCTGAAGGTTAAAGGAACCTCAGAACTTGATGAATGTCCTCAGCTAATTCTCGTTTTTCACTATCATATCGAAAAAAGATCTTTACAGTCCTAAACAAAATGTGTATTCTTAGTCTTCTTCTTTCTATGACATTGCAAGGGTACTGGTTATGTCTTTGATAATTTTTAGAATGACCCATAGTACCGAAGGTTTAGGTCGGGAATTATAATACTCGTCTGTACCTATTACCCAAGAAGGATAATTCAAACAATATTGTAAGTACCTCTAAATTACACTCTTATCTAGATTAAGCATCGATGAACCGAGATGATCATTCCTCTAGTTTTGATCACCGTAACCAATCTAGTAGGTGATTGTGTCACCATAAGCCTCGTATGCAAGGATTTTTCTTTAATGAGTCAAGAGATTTCAATTTTGGCCAATTTATTCGCACTTTCGTTTTATGAGCTCGATGCTATACTGGGAATGGTTGGCTCAGTGAACATCAAGCTTTGGTGGATTATTGTAAGAAAAACTACATCTCTGAGGCCTTGGCAAGGAGCATTATCCCTATGAACTCAAGAAACCTTTCGTTGTATGCATTAACATTGGAAATCAAGAATGAACCTCAATAGCAAGACATTGACCCTGTGTGTAAGTTCCCTGATGTTTTCCTTGAGGGACTTCCAGGTTTACCCCAACCCGTGAAGTAGAATTTGGCATCGAAGTGCAACTTGGAACATCCCTGGTTTCCATTGCACCTTATCGTATGGCTACAGTTAAGTTTAAGGAGCTAAAAGCTCAAATCCAAGATTTATTGAATAAAGATTTCTTTCTACCAAGATCCTCACTTTGGGGAGCATCGATTCTTTTCGATAAGAAGAAATATGGTTCCATGAGATTGTGTATTGATTACCGATAGTTGAACAAGGTAACCATCAAGAACAAGTATCCATTGCTAAGAATCGATGACCTGTTTGACCAGCTTAAAGATGCCTCAGTGTTTTTCAAAGATCGATTTAAGGTCTAGGTATTATCAGATGAGATTCAAAGAATGTGATGTACCCAAAACTACTTTCCGTACACGATACGATCACTACGAATTCTTGGTAATGCCCTTTGAGCTAACCAATGCACCGACAACCTTTATGGATTTAATGAATCGAGTTTTCAGGCCTTATCTTGACAAGTTCATAGTGGTATTCATTGATGACATCTTGATCTATTCTAAGAATGCTACTGAGCATCAAAACCATCTCCGCATTGTGCTTCAAATCCTCCGGGATTGTTTGCCAAATTCTCTAAGTGTGAGCTTTGGCTCACCGAAGTTGCCTTACTTGAGCATATTGTATCGACTTTGGGCATTCAGGTAGACCCAAAGAAAATTCAAGCCATCCTAGATTGGCATCCACCAAAGAACATTGATGAGGTGAGATGTCTCATTGGTCTTGGTGGTTATTATAGAAGGTTCGTCAAAGGGTTTTCTATGATAGCAGCCCCATTGACTAAGTTATTAAAAAAATAAGTCCCATTTGTTTGGACCAATGAACAATAAAAAGGTTTCGATCAATTGAAACAAGTCTTGACTCACGCACCAGTCCTAACCCAACCTAAGTCAGGAAAGGACTATATAGTTAATAGGCATGCATCGCTTCTCGGGTTAGGATGTGTATTGATGCAAGAAGGAAAAGTCATTGCTTATGTTTCGAAACAATTATAGCCGTGTGAGATGAATTACCCCACTCATAACTTGGAGTTGGCTGTAGTTGTCTTTGCATTTAAAATCTGGAGACACTATCTCTATGGAGAGAAATGTTACCTCTTCACAGATCAAAAATGCCTAAAATACTTGTTGGCTTAAAAGGAATTGAACCTTCAACAATGGAGGTGGTTGGAACTCCTCAAAGATTATGAACTTGTTATTGATTACCATCTGGGAAATGCCAACATTTTTGTTGATGCACTCAACCGCAAACCTCTGCCTGGTAAGTATCGCTAATTGTAACACCCCCTACCCCGGTTTAGGAGTAAACTGGCTCGAGAGTGTTACAGGAAACACTAGAAACATGAATCGATTAAAATTTTCGAGAACTCATCACTAATCGATGAGTTGAGCAGCTAGCAAGGAACTTAACAATCATATTCAATCATACAAGCATTCAAATAGCACTTTTAACTAGAACCTAATCATTTCAGTCTGATATCATATATGTGTACGCAGCTTGATCATTCCATTCACATGAACTTTAATTCGAATTACTAAGAATAGGCATATAGGCATACATTCGAACAATGATTCAAGAAGCATTTAGTGTGTCAGTCTTTATACATTCGACAATATGCTAAATCATGTTTATCATGGATTACTCATATCGTTCATGAAGCTAGATTAGGTACATAACCATTCAGTTTCATATACATATGCGCAACAAGATATAAAAACCAAGTTTGATAACATTGAAAGCCAAAATATATACATATGTACAAACTTTTAAAGTAGCAAGATGCATGATCTAGCCTTAGCTATATAAAAACCTAGGTGCCACCAACTAGGAGCATTACAAATGTATAAGTATGGATCCATACTCTAACTTTGCTTGTGTTTGCTTCAGGCTGAAGGAATAGGCTTCAAAATCAAAAAGATTGCTCGAATCTCTTAACCTGTAGTTTGGGAAGAATAGGAACGAGAGTGATAAGTACAAGTTGTACTTAGTGAGGTATTAATCTAGTTCTATCCAATTATTGAGGCAATTATCAAGTAGTCAAGTTTGAACCTAGTCAAGGTTTGTAGCAATCGAACTCAAGCTTTATACATACTTTTATTTCAAGTCACGTAACATATCATTTCAAGAAAGACATTCAAGTACACATCGATTCAAGTGAGATCATAAGCCATTCAAGTAACAAATCATATAGCAAGAATTCAAGTATCAAGTAATTCAAGTATCAAGTAAGCTTTATGCTTCAATCATTTCTCATTTGCTTTCTTTAGTTTATGCCTTTGGTATTTAGTTGTCCAGGTAATCGAGTCACCAACTAAACTATCTCCAAATATAAAGATACTGGTCATTACCCTCATACTGTCGCCAAAGACCATTCACACATCCCTCCTACTGTTGCCATTTACGGGCCTTGGCCCTGGACCGTAGTCCACCCAACACAAAAGAGCTCTAGACTCTATGGCATGCCATTCTACCTATGATCACTAGCAACCAAGTCTTTGTTTCAATAATTTATCACATTTTCAAGTAATTCATGTTCAAGTCAAGATATCATCTCATTCAAGAATCAATTCAAGCTTAGCCCTTAGGCTAATTGAGCCTTAGCTCAACATTTCACAATTTAACTTGTCATTCAAGCAAGCAATTAACATATGCCATCTATAGGCATCAAACAAGGTTTTTAATTCATGATTTATATCATGTTAACAAGTATCTAAATCATAGAGATGCATTCAAGCACTATTCGAATTGATCACAGCCAAGGCATCAAGAATCAAGCATTTGTTTTCACTTTTCTTTCTAATTAATTTAACAATATTCATGCTACTATTAAATCTCAAGTTTTAGCTTAAGCCATTCTTCCCTTTTAATCACAACCAAGTTTAAATCAAGTTTATTAACATGGCATAGAAATAACAAGAAAGTACACATGCATCTTTGGTTAGGACCTAAGTCCTAACCCTATATTAAACTACTCTCACAATACTCCAAGCTATTTTTGGTCTTCAATCCAAATCCCCCTTTATTTTCCACTAGCTTGAACAACTCTTTCTTTTTGAACAAGGTCCACTCCTTGTTCTAACAATGCACACAAGGGCATAGAATCAAAATCAGCAACTATTTAAATCATTACATGACTCCATACATTAAAGCATTCATTTCAAAACATCAAGACTACTGCTGCCAGGCAGCATGTGCATTACTTGCTTAAATTTTCATATCTTTCATTCCGTACGTCAGAATTTTGAAATGTTTACACCGTTTGAAAGCTAACTTAATTATATTTCTAACCATATAGGCCTTGTATTTTTATTCATTGTGAATTAATATAGTTTTTTAGTCCTAAGACGCACCAAATTATTCCACTGGACAGTTTGCACTGTCCTTAGAGATTATTCTCTACAAATTGTTTTATAACTCAGAATTCGATTCCGTTTGTTGCATACGAAACTAGACATACTCATGATTCTGTACATATAGGATTTATTCCCTAATTTGATCTATGTGATTTTCTACAATTTTTTTAAACTTACTGCCCGAAAAAGAGTTTTCTTGACATATTTCCTTAAGCTAGATTCTAGCTTCATTAGTCACTTAGAAAAGAATTCTAACAAGATTGTTCAACATATATACTTACTCATACATGTCTAAGTCAGTCCAATTATGTGTCAAACATATGAAAACAAGGCAATTAAGCAATATTTTCGAATCAGTTCATTAAAACATCATCTCAATAGAATTTCCAGCAACAAGATCTCAATTTACATATCAATCATTAATTCTAATTATCATCTAAGTTTTTCCAGCAACTAACATAACATTTCACCATCAATTTGGTTAATGACAACATCAATTTCAAAGGCCATTTGATTCTAATATGTTTTCACTAGACATATGTACCAGTCGGTTCAATATAAGAACACATACAAGACTCTTAATCAATTCCTAATTTCCAGCAATCAATCTAACATTTCTCAAGCAAAACAAGTTGTTAGAATCACAAAATCAAATAGGAAATTCATGAACACTAAACATTACCTTAAAGTTCAACACAATTTCAATGCTCTACCACAATCCCCACATTGATTAAGCTTGCATTTTCTCTCCTCTCTTTCTCAATGGTGTTTTTAGTTTCAATGAAGAAGATGAAGCAAGGAAGAAGAAAATGACTATCCATATCCCCTCATCTTTATTATCTAATGGAAATGTGTTAAAACCCCACCTAATTCTCTTTTTAACATGCAAACTCTATGTTTAATAAATCATTCGTTTTAGTCACTATAATTGAGTGTTCTTCTTTTTAATTCTCACAATTAACTCCCTTCTTCCATTCGATTAGGACACACTTTAACTAGATAATAAATTTAATTAGCGGTGACAATTTCTAGTCCTGGTTTAGGGATATCACAATTCCCTAATTTAAATTAAGTTACCACTTTTAGTATCATACTACTAGGCTCGAGTTTGGGGTATTACAATTCCCTCCCCCTTAAAATAAATTTTCCCTAGAATTTATATGAATTAAACAAGTGGGGGTATTGTTTCCTCATGACTACCTCTGATTCCCATGTTGCTTCTTCCATCTTATGGTTTCTCCACAAGACTTTAACAAGAGATATGGACTTGTTATGAAGCTTTCTGACTTCTCGAGCTAAGATCTGAATTGGTTCTTCTTCATATGACAAGTTAGGATTCAATTCGACTTCTTCAGGTTCAAGGACGTGGGATGGATTTGATTTGTATATTCTTAACATAGATACGTGAAACACGTTGTGAATCTTATCGAACTTACTACGAAGAGCCAAACGATAGGCTACTGGTATCCTTTCGATGATCTCAAAAGGTCTGATAAATCGGGGACTAAGCTTCCCTTTTCTTCCAAACCTGAAGACCTTCTTCCAAGAAGATACTTTAAGGAAGACCTTGTCTCATACATTGTACTAAATATCTTTCATTTTTAAGTCTGCATAGGCTTTCTGCCTATCAAAAGATGCCTTAAATCGGCTATGAATAATTTGCACTTGTTCTTCAGTTTCTCTAAGAAATTGAGGTCCCAAAAACTTGTTTTCACCTAATTCAGACCAACATAAAAGAGTCCTACATTTCCTCCCGTATAAGGCTTCAAATGGTGCCATCTGAATAGATGCCTGGTAGATATTATTGTAAGCAAACTCTATGAGGGGTAAAGACTTTTCCCAGTTCTTTCCAAATCTATTACACAAGCACGCAACATTTCTTCGAGTACTTGAATTATCCTTTCTGATTATCCGTCATATTAAGGATGAAAAGCTATGATAAGATGCACTTTAGACCCTAAAGCCTTTTGCAAGGATTTCCAAAACAGAGAAGCAAATCTGGGGTCTCGATCAAAGATTATAGCTGTAGGTACACCGTGCAACCGAATCACTTTAGAAATATATAGCTCGGCCAAGACATCCAAGATGATGTTCATTCGAACAGAGATGAAGTGTGCAAATTTTGAGAATCTATCAACGATCACCCACACAACATCGTTCTTTCTTGGGTTTGAAGGAAGACCAGTAACAAAATCCATAGTTATACAGTCCCATTTCCATTGAGAAAATTTGATAGGTTGAAGCAGTCCCGTAGGGGCTCTGTGCTCGGCTTTAACCCTTTGACAAGTCAGACACTTTGATACAAAGTCTGTAATAGATGACTCCATGCCTGGCCACCAATATAGTGGTTTTAGGTCTTTATACATTTTGACTGATCCCGGATGTATCGAGAAAGAACTTTGATGAGCTTCTTGTAATATCTCTTTCTTGAGTTCTTCATTATTGGGAACATATACCCTATCCTTAAAATAGAGAAGTCCATTCGGCTTAATGGAGAATTCAAGATTAGGTTCTGAATCTAGCTTTAACATGATCTTCTAAAGATCTAGATCGGTTTGCTGGAGATCCTTGATTCTTGAGATTAGACTAGATTGAACTTGGAGTTTAGATAGGAATTTTCTTCCTTTGTATAAATGGAAATGAGCATTGATTGCCAAGGAAGCTACGAAAGAATTCATAAGGTTAATTATACGAGTTTGGAATGGATTGTTTCAAGATAACGTCTAATATTTAGAATCGAGGGTTTACCCGAGTATGGTCTGCGACTAAGGGCATCAGCAACCACATTTGCTTTCCCCGGATGGTAGTCTATGACCAAATCGTAATCTTTAAGCAATTCTAGCCATCTTCGTTGCCTTATATTCAAGTCCTTTTAAGTTAGGAGGTACTCGAGACTTTTATGATCCGTATACAAGTTGCACTTCTCTCCATACAAGTAATGTCTCCAGATTTTGAGTGCAAACACGATGGCTGCCAATTCCAGATCGTGCGTAGGGTAGTTTGATTCATGTGGCTTTAACTGATGTGAGGCATAAGCTACCACATTCTCGTCTTGCATTAGGACACAACCTAGCCCCAAATGAGATGCATCACTATAGACGGTGAACTCTTTTCCCGATTCTGGTCAGATAAGAATCGGAGCATGAGTAAGGGCTTGTTTAAACTGGTCAAAGCTTCTTTGTTGGTTCTCTGACCAAAAAAATGGTTCATCTTTACGGAGTAGCTTAGTCAAGGATTCAGCTATAGAGGAAAATCCTTTGACAAATCATCAATAGTACCCAGCTAAACCGAGAAAGCTTCTGACCTCATCCACATTTCTCGAAGGTCTCTATTCCAGGATAGACTGAATCTTCCTTGGATCTACTTTGATTTCTTCTGTCGAGATAACATGTCCAAGAAACGACACTTTCGATAGCCAAAATTCGCATTTGGTAAACTTTGCAAATAGTTGGGGTTCCCAGAGGGTTTGCAACATAATTCAGAGGTGTTCAGAGTGTTCTTCCTTATCTCGAGAATACACCAAAATGTCATCGATAAAGACGACCACGAACTTATCGAGATAAGGCTTGAATACACGATTCATGAGATCCATGAATGCAGCCGGAGCATTCGTTAACCCGAATGGCATTACAAGGAATTCATAATGTCCATAACGAGTCCAAAAGGCTGTCTTGGGTACATCTTTTTCTTTTACCCTCATTTGATAGTATCCCGATCGAAGATTGATCTTTGAAAACACCGCAGCATCCTTGAGTGGATCAAAAAGATCTTTAATCCTTGGTAGAGGATATCTATTCTTGATGGTGAGTTTGTTCAATTGTCTGTAATCAATACAGAGTCTCATAGTCCCGTCTTTCTTCTTCACAAACAAGACTGGAGCACCCCAGGAAGATGAACTGGGTCTAATGAAACCCTTGTCTTGTAACTCTTGAAGTTGCTTCTTGAGTTCCTTCAACTCAATTGGTGTCATTCGATAGGGTGTGATGGACACCAGATTCGTTCTAGGCTGAACATCAATCCCGAACACTACTTCTCTAGTTGGAGGGAGACCATGGAGTTCCTCGGGAAAAACATCAAGAAATTTAGATACAACTGACATGTTTGGTAGACCAAAATTAGCTTCATCTTGTATAACCATGGCAGCAAAGATTGAGGTAGGTTTCTTATCAATAAGAAGGATTGATTCATTTCCTAAACCTCGGAGATAAAGTCTCCTATTTTGGCAATCTACCCAGGCTTGGTGTTTCCCTAACCAGTCTAGTCCCAATACTAGATCAAATTCACAGGATGGTAGTACATAAAGATCAACAAGAAAGGGTATGTTTCGAATGTACAAGGGATAATCTTTATAAATGAAGTTTATGGTTGTAATTCCACCTATAGGGTTCAAAACTATTAGACCTTGGTTTACAGTTTCAGGCTTCAATTTTAATTTCACAATCAAGGATGAATAAACAAAGGAGTGTGTAGATCTTGAGTCTATTAAAGAAAAAACAAGACTTGTATTTAACTCAACGGTACCTGCTATGACATTGGGTGATTCTTCATCTTCTTTTCCCCGAATATGGTAGATTCGAGCAGGAGCCCGAGATTCCTGATGAGTAGTGTTCAAGTTCTGACTCTTTTTCTTTCTCGGATTCCCAGACTGAGCTTGTCTAGGTCCTCTGCTTCAGAATAATGGTGCGGAGCTATGATTTACAGGAGTTCAGCTCGGAAGCTTGTTAGGATTCTGAGGGCAATCCCTTATGTAGTGATCTGAAGCTCCACACAAATAGCATAGATTCGATTGAGTTCTACACTGGCCCAAGTGGTGCTTTTGGCAAAACTTGCAAGTAGGGAGTTGAGCAACTTTATCAAAATTCCCCGTACTATTAACAGAAATGACCGGGGCCGAAGGCTGGGATACCGATTGAGGTCTTGGTATGAAATTACTCTTCTGAGCAGGAGTATAGGTAGATGAGTTCTCTTTGTTATACTTGGGCTTCTTAGACTGCCAATGAGGTTTGTCTTCATTCCTAGATCTTTTATCCTTCCAGGTACTGCCACTCTTGCACTTCTCTGAGGCCTTCATCTTTGCCTCGGTTGTAATAACTCAGTTCACTAAGCTTTGGAAGTTAGTGATACCTGATAAGTATTCAAAAGTACTATTTTTATTACCATTTTTACTCATATTATTGTTAGACTTAAGCTCATATTAGTTGCATAATTAGTCATTCATGCATTAATTCATATTTCTTTCCACCGTTGAGCTTGATTACATAACTTGGTGATTTTTGTGGAAAAGATGCTGCTTTGGTGTGTTTTTGTGTGTGTGCAGAATCACTTGCCTAAACAAGGCTAGAACCAGTTGCCAGGGCAATGCATGAAGGAGACGCCGAGCTAGTTGCCAGGGCAATTCATGAAGGAGACGCCGAGCCAGTTGCCATGGCAATTGTCAACAAGAGCAAAGGTGATATGGTAGTCGAAATTTATGACTAGACAAGCCTAAGATGACGTGGAGCAACGCCCAAACCCAAAGGAATTTGATTTCCATGCAGAGATTAAAGAAGAATTAAATTCCAAGAAGATAGGAGAAGTTCTAGTAGGAATACAATTATAATAAAGAATTATATTCTTTAAAGATAATTTAGTTCCAACTTAACTTCCTCCTCAAAGGACTTTGGCCTAGCCCTATAAATAAGAAGGAGATTTCGACAATCATAGAGAGAGCAAGAAGAGGGAAACTTTCGACAACCCCATAGGGCAAGAAGAGAGAAATTTCGACAAGAGAGCAAGGGGGAGAAAGTTCGATTTCTTCTTCTTCTTTACTTCCATTAGATTCATGGTTTGGGGATTATTCTTTGTATATCTTTTGAACCCAACCATGAACTAACTTGATTGGTTGGGGTTATTGTGTTTTGTTGTTGTGAGAAACAATTGGATTTTGTTTAGGTAATAAGAGTTTGCACTTTTCTATTCAAGGTTTACTCATTCTTGGCTTTTATTCTTGTTTGCGAGTGAATTGGGAGAGGATCTCGTAACTTTATCTATTTATCTAATATCGGGAGAGTTAGATTCAAGAAACGAATGAGTATGGTCTTTATTCAATCTATTGATGGTGAAGATTAATCCGACTTAGGAATAAGTTAAGGATTTCAACGGCTAAGAGGAGCGCAAGATTGGTTGTTGTTCACCCTTGATTCACGCATGGATGTATTATCAAGGCATGCACAAGTAGCTAGAGTTTTGACTTAGGGATAAGAAGAAACCATTGAAGAACGCTCTGCCGAACCTTGAAGTTGCTACCCAGACGCCCAAGTAGTTGCCCAGCTAGTCGCCCAGACAACTATCGATTAGTTGCCAAGGCAACCCCGCTGTGCAAGTTGCCACGGCAACTGAGTTGCCCTTGCACTCTTTTACCAAGACGATCCAATCGGCTACCACACCACAATTCATGATAACCTGACCTATTCTCTCTTTTGATTTCATCTATTCTTTTAGTTTATTGCTATTAGTTTACTCGTTAATTAGAACTCCTATTATCAATTGTGTTTTTACTTTTCACAAAGGCAAGAACTTAAGCAAAGTGGCCCAAACCAATCCCTGTGGAGACGATACTCGATACTCATATCACTTTATTACTTGCGACGTGTATACTTGCACATTTGCGTAGCACTTATTACACGCAACAAGTTTTTGGCGCCGTTGCCGGGGATTGGCAATTGGTGTTAGTTGTTTTTGTTATTGCATTTTTTTCTCTTAGTTTTACTAACTTTTCTTTTTGTTTGTTTTATCAACAAAAAAAAATTTAGGTGCGCTACAAGTTAAGGGACATCAACATGTCGGGAAATAAAAGCCAATCTATTCGAGAGATGATGTTGGAAGATATGAATCAATCCAATCAAGAGTTCCTTGCACCCTTTGATGATTACCTATACCAACCGAGAAAAGCCCAAAGAACTTGTACCGTGGAAAAATCTTGTGCTATGTGTGGAGAACATCATGTGTTTGAAAATTGCCCTCACATTTTCGGTGCATATAACTACATGGAGGACCATAGAGGGAACCAGCAGCAAAATTCTTCATGGTATGGTCAAAAAGCTCAATTTTTTTTTACCATAACAATTTTGCCGCAGCAACAGATATGCCATGGCAATGTAGTCCTTTTCAAGAGCATTCCAATTCCTTGGAGGAAACGTTACTAGCTTCCTTGGCTAGACTTGACGGATCAATTGAAGAGATTCGAGAGCTATCAAAATCTATGGATACGAGGATAGCTCAGTGGGATGCAACCTTAGGGGATTCAGAAGATCAATTGGGGAGATCCACATATGTCATGGATAACATGCACCAACAATTTATTCCTAGGGATACTGACGTCCCAAGGCAAGAGGACAAGGAACAATGCAAGGAAAGCTCTTCGATGTGTGAGGAACAACTAGAATCTCAAAGTCAAGAGGATGCTAATGAGAGATACTGCCCAACACATGATAAGCCTGAACAACAAATTGCCTCGGCAATGATTGAGGAGCCTGAACAGAGAAATGCCGCGACAACACTCAGTGAAGCTGAGAACAACAATACTACAACAAATTCTGAGGAACCTGTTGCCCATAAGGTTACAACGTTGATGTTGAAGCAGGAATCTGTTGATTGCTCTCATCTACAATTGCCACGGCAATTACACGACCACATGCAAAATTAACGAGATGATAATACTTTGCCAATGGAATATGAGCAGGTAATGGTTGAACCTTTCGAATTCTTTAAAAGCTCACCTCGTCCATTGCAGGTATGTCTTGAGGAACCGAGGTTGGTAGATTTGAAGCCATCGAAATCTCTACTGATGGAGATGTTTGAGAGGCCAAAAGAAAACGGTGTTTGGATTCGTAAAGCTTTTCAGAAAATTGGTTCTTCCCTTGACTTACAACATATTTTGGCAACTGATTGCCACGACAATTGGCTTGAGCAGCAATTGCCACGACAACAAAGGCTACATCCAACCATGATAGAAGTCGACAAGAATGAGGTAATTGAATGGATATATTTTTTCCTATTAATATATTTGTGCCTTCAGGAATAGTAGCAAGGTGGAGAGTATACATGGACTACAAGCGAACAAAGAAGAAAGACACCTCCACCATGGTAACGCAAAAGGGAGTAGCTGGGAGCACATTGGCCTAACTCTTTTTGGGCAATATTGTCACCCGATGGAGGGTGCGGATAGACTATAAAAAGTATCGAAAACAACCATCCTCAAGTTTTCTCAGATATGCACTAACATTAGAAGATGCATGATGGCACTCTTTTCAGACATGGTGGAAAACTTCCTTGAGATCTTCATGGATGATTTTTCCGTTTTTGGTAGTGACTTCAACAGTTGCCTCGGCAATTTAGAGAATGTGTTGGCAAGATGTAAAGAAACCGATTTAGTCCTTAATTGGGCGAAGTGTCATCTTATGGTAGATGAAGGAATGGTGCTCGGCCACAAGATTTCATCCAAGGGAATTGAAGTAGACAAAGCTAAGGTAGACGTGATTGAGAGACTACCTTCACCAAGATAAAGTCTTCAATTTTGATGATTCTTGCACCCAAGTATTCGAAACCCTAAAGGAAAAGCTTACCTCGGCAACCCTCGACACCGCAGCAGCTCCTGATATGCACGCCTCAGCAGCCATAGATGTGCATGCCTCGGTAACCCTCGACACTGCAGCAGCTCCTGATCCGCACGCCTCGGCAACCCCTGACACCTCGGCAACCATGGATGCGCATGCCTCGGCAACCCTCGACGCCACGAAAACCACTGATACGCACGCCTCGGCAACCATGGAAGCTTATGCCTCGGCAACTCTAGACGCACACGTCTCGGCAACCTTGGGAGTAGTCGCCACGGCAGCACATGCCTCGGCAATACCCTGGTACGCGGATTTAGTTAATTTCCTTGTTTGTGGTATTTTACCTTATGGCCTTACTCACCAAGGGAAGAAGCGGTTCCGCCATGATGCTAAGCATTACTTTTGGGACGAGCCTCTTTTGTTTAAACAATGTGCAGATCAGGTTATACGCCGATGTGTCCCTGAAGAGGAGTAACAGAATGTACTCTGACAATGCCATTCTTCACCCTATGGAGGACATTTTAGAGGAACTTGTACTGCGGCCAAAGTTTTTCAGTCCGGTTTGTATTGGCCAACACTGTACAAAGATGCCCAAGAGTTTTACAAGCAATCTGATCTTTGCCAGAGGACGGGCAATATCACCTACAAACCAATGGGCAATCAAGACCGTGAATATGGATTAGGAAAGTGCCAGAAAAAAGTGTTTGTTGTACCTCAACGAGATAGAAGAATTTCGTGCACTCGCCTATAACAATGCACAAATCTACAAGGAGAAAACAAAGCAATGGCACAACAAGAAACTATTGCCGCGACAATTCATGCCAGGGCAACTAGTTATCTTATTCAATTCTCGGCTAATACTTTTCCCGGGAAAGCTGAAATCAAGATGGTCGGGACCATTCAAAGTTGTCAAACCATTCTCTCATAGTGTCGTGATAATCAAGTCCATCACTGACGAACATGAATTCAAAGTTAACGGACAAAGATTGAAGCACTACAACGGTGCCCATGTGGAATGTAACAAAGAAGTTGACACCTTAAGAGATGCATGAGCATGCTCTCCTTTCGATATTTTCTTTTTTTTCTTTTTATTTTTTTATTATTTTTTTTGAACTATTTTTTTTCTTTCTATTATTTTTGGTTATTTTTTTTCTCTTTATTTATTTTTGGAATTTTTAGGAGAGATTTTATTTTTCTTCATTATCTTTAGTTTCCAGGTTTTCTTTTCCACAACAAGACTCACAACCACCATGCTAAGGAAATTTACTGCCGACTACTTGCCACAGCAACCACAACAGAAACTGGTGATGCCCAGGCAACAACAATGGCTTCGGCAACTACTGATGCCCATGCAAGTGAACCTGCATCGGCAAACATGGATCAAATAAAAGCAATGTTATTCACGCGATACCAGCATTCAACCACCGACCGGAAAATGAATCAAGCAAACGACACGAAGGAAACTTATCACTCGAGGTGACAACCTCTCTGAGTAACTCATTTAATTTAGTTTCTTTTAAGTTTTGTTTCACTCTTACATGCATTGAGGATAATGCTTCTCTCGAGTTTGGGGGGGTGTTGGTTTCTTTCATGTTTAGTTGCATTCATCGTTAGCAATCACATATAGGTTGCATATGTTACTTGCCATGCCTTTAATTGGATTTAATTGCTTAAGACTTGTTGAATATCCAATGATGAATTTTTGCCACTGCACTTAATTGAAAGAACCTTTAATTTTAAGATTGCATGAAAAGAAATTAGAATTTTACTATGATGCTGATTTTTTTTCTTTTACACGGTTGTGGCTTGTTGATTGAAAGAAACTTAGTGAACTTAGGTTGCTTAAAATTCGGGTAAATTTAAAATTAAAAATTAAAAGTTAAATTCTTGCTAGAGGTGCCCAAAACTGGCTCTAGTAGTAAATGCACTTTCTTGCTAGAGGTGCCCAAAACTGGCTCTAGTAGTTAATGCATATTAAAGAATCGCTAGAGGTGCCCGAAATTGGCTCTAGTCGACTAAAATAAAATGAGAAATTGCTTACTTTGCTAGAGGTGCCCGAAATTGGCTCTAGTGAAAATAAAAATAAATGCCACGGTAATTAAATTGATAAAAGCCTATTGTTCACATAGAATCTTGAAAATCAACTTGTACACAACTACGCACACACATTATCACGAGCATTATAGTTTTGTTCCGGGTAATTGTTGTGCTATCCGAAAAATTAAAAGGTGATCATACATTGTGCCACGGTTCTGAGGTTTGAATTCAAGTTTGAAGCATGTATTTGATGATTAAAGTCTTGGCAGGTAACTGTTAGTTTGCATTGCTTGAGGACAAGCAATAGTTCGAGTTTGGGGGCGTGATAAGTATTCAAAAGTACTATTTTTATTACCATTTTTACTCATATTATTGTTAGACTTAAGCTCATATTAGTTGCATAATTAGTCATTCATGCATTAATTCATGTTTCTTTCCACCGTTGAGCTTGATTACATAACTTGGTGATTTTTGTGGAAAAGATGCTGCTTTGGTGTATTTTTGTGTGTGTGCAGAATCACTTGCCTAAACAAGGCTAGAACCAGTTGCCGGGGCAATTCATGAAGGAGACGCCGAGCCAGTTGCCATGGCAATTGTCGACAAGAGCAAAGGTGATATGGTAGTCGAAATTTATGACTAGACAAGCCCAAGATGACGTGGAGCAACGCCCAAACCCAAAGGAATTTGATTTCCATGCATAGATTAAAGAAGAATTAAATTCCAAGAAGATAGGAGAAGTTCTAGTAGGAATACAATTATAATAAAGAATTATATTCTTTAAAGATAATTTAATTCCAACTTAACTTCCTCCTCAAAGAAGGACTTTGGCCTAGCACTATAAATAAGAAGGAGATTTCGACAATCATAGAGAGAGCAAGAAGAGGGAAAATTTCGACAACCCCATAGGGCAAGAAGAGAGAAATTTCGACAAGAGAGTAAGGGGGAGAGAGTTCGATTTCTTCTTCTTCTTCTTTACTTCCATTAGATTCATGGTTTGGGGATTATTCTTTGTATATCTTTTGAACCCAACCATGAACTAACTTGATTGGTTGGGGTTATTGTGTTTTGTTGTTGTGAGAAACAATTGGATTTTGTTTAGGTAATAAGAGTTTGCACTTTTCTATTCAAGGTTTACTCATTCTTGGCTTTTATTCTTGTTTGCGAGTGAATTGGGAGAGGATCTCGTAACTTCATCTATTTATCTAATATTGGGAGAGTTAGATTCAAGAAACGAATGAGTATGGTCTTTATTCAATCTATTGATGGTGAAGATTAATCCGGCTTAGGAATAAGTTAAGGATTTCAACGGCTAAGAGGAGCGCAAGATTGGTTGTTGTTCACCCTTGATTCACGCAGGGATGTATTATCAAGGCATGCACAAATAGCTAGAGTTTTGACTTAGGGATAAGAAGAAACCATTGAAGAACGCTCTACCGAACCTTGAAGTTGCTGCCCAGACGCCAAGTAGTTGCCCAGCTAGTCGCCCAGACAACCATCGATTAGTTGCCAAGGCAACCCCGCTGTGCAAGTTGCCACGGCAACTGAGTTGCCCTTGCACTCTTTTACCAAGACGATCCAATCGGCTATCAACCTCAATTCATGATAACCTGACCTATTCTCTCTTTTGATTTCATCTATTCTTTTAGTTTATTGCTCTTAGTTTACTCGTTAATTAGAACTCCTATTATCAATTGTGTTTTTACTTTTCACAATGCAGTAACTTAAGCAAAGTGGCCCAAACCAATCCCTGTGGAGACGATACTCGATACTCATATCACTTTATTACTTGCGACGTGTATACTTGCACATTTGCGTAGCACTTATTACACGCAACAATACCCAAGGCAGTAAATATGGGACTTAATTCATCATTGAGTCTGCCAATAAACATTCTACACTTGTTTGCATATGTCTTGATATACTCCGACCCGTACTTGCAGTATTTGCAAAAGTTGCTCACATACTGTTTAATAGGTCGGCCACCTTGCTTCAAGTACAAGAAACGCTTCTGACGCTCGGCTAAGTGCTGTTCACTGATATACTTCTTCTTGAATTCCTTGAGAAAGAATTTCTAAGTAACAACGTCAGAAGGAGCAATCAAGGTTGTAGTTTCCCACCAGCTCAAAGCTTCGTCTACCAATAGGGCTATGGCATATTCGAGTTTATGTTCATCAGAATATGGTAATTGCTTGGTCAAGATTTGAGTAGTAGCCTCTAGCTAATACTCAGCTGCTTCGGGGTTGGCTTTATCAGTACCGGTGAATGTATAAGCCCGGTGTTGAGCCAGCTTATCAATCGGAGCTCTGTTTGGTACAACGGCATGAGGTGGAACAGAATGATCCTATTTTAGAGTTGTTACTAGCTGATCGAACATCTCCTTCATGCTAAGGAGACATTCTCTTTGCACAGGATTTATAGCAGTGACTTCTTATTGAGGAGCAGCTTGTTCTCGAGGTTCAACTTGTTGTAAAGGATTTTGCTCCATCCTCACATTATCTCCTTCATTCGAGGAGCCTTCATGACTTCCATCTTCCCGAGCAAGCCTTGTTTCAGACATTCTACGTTTAGATAGAACAAGAAGGAGTTTAGTTGAGCAAGAACACAAGCCTATACAGTACATTGTCTCCTAGGTGGCACAAGTATTCCTATATGATGCAATAAGGCCCAGTTTAGTCCTAGAATCGACTAAAAAGCTCCGATACTAATAAAATTGTAACACCCTACCCCGGTTTAGGAGTAAACTGGCTTGAGAGTGTTATGGGAAACACTGGAAACACGAATCTTTTAAAATTTTTGAGAACTCATCACTAATCGATGAGTTGAGCAGCTAGCAAGGAACTTAACAATCATATTCAATCATACAAGCATTCAAATAGCACTTTTAACTAGAACCTAATCATTTCAGTCTGATATCACATATGTGTATGCAGCTTGGCCATTCTATTCACATGAACTTTAATTCGAATTACTAAGCATAGGCATATGTGCATACATTCGAACAATGATTCAAGAAGCATTTAGTGTGTCATTCTTTATACATTCGGCAATATGCTAAATCATGTTTATCATGGATTACTCATATCGTTCATGAAGCTAGATTAGGTACATTTCCATTCAGTTTCATATACATATGCGCAGCAAGATATAACAACCAAGTTTGATACTATTGAAAGCCAAAATATATACATATGTACGAACTTTCAAAGTAGAAAGATGCATGATCTAGCCTTAGCTATATACAAACCTAGGTGCCACCAACTAGGAGAATTACAAATGTATAAGTATGGATCCATACTCTAACTTTGCTTGTGTTTGCTTCAGGCTCAAGGAACATGCTTCAAAATCAATAAGATTGCTCGAATCTCTTAACCTGTAGTTTGGGAAGAATAGGAACGCGAGTGATAAGTACAAGTTGTACTTAGTGAGGTAGTAATCTAGTTCTATCCAGTTATTGAGGCAATTATCGATTAGTCAAGTTTGAACCTAGTCAAGGTTTGTAGCAATCGAACTCAAGCTTTATACATGATTTTATTTCAAGTCACGTAACATATCATTTCAAGCAAGACATTCAAGTACACATCGGTTCAAGTGAGATCATAAGCCATTCAAGTAACAAATCATATAGCAAGCAATTCAAGTATCAAGTAAGATTTATGCTTCAATTATTTCTCATTTGCTTTCTTTAGTTTATGCATTTGGTATTTAGTTGTCCAGGTAATCGAGTCACCAACCAAACTATCGCCAAATAACAAGATACTGGTCATTACTCTCCTACTGTCGCTAAAGACCATTCACACATCCTTCCTACTGTTGTGATTTACGAGCCTTGTCCCTGGACCATAGTCCACCCAACACAAAAGAGCTCTAGACTCTATGGCATGCCATTCTACCTATGACCACTAGCAATCAAGGCTTTGTTTCAATAATTTATCACATTTTCGAGGAATTCATGTTCAAGCCAAGATATCATCTCATTCAAGAATCAATTCAAGCAAGGTATATCAAGATTCAAGCTTAGCCCTTAGGCCAATTGAGCCTTAGCTCAACATTTCGCAATTTAACTTGTCATTCAAGCAAGCAATTAACATATGCCATCTCTAGGCATCAAGCAAGGTCTTTAATTCATGATTTATATCATGTTAACAAGTATCTAAATCATAGAGATACATTCAAGCACTATTCGGATTGATCACAGCCAAGGCATCAAGAATCAAGCATTTGTTTTCACTTTTCTTTCTAATTAATTTAACAATATTCATGTTACTATTAAATCTCGAGTTTTAGCTTAAGCCATTCTTCCCTTTTAATCACAACCAAGTTTAAATCAAGTTCATTAACATGGCATAGAAATAACAAGAAAGTAGACATGCATCTTTGGTTAGGACCTAAGTCCTAACCCTATATTAAACTACACTCACAATACTCCAAGCTATTTTGGTCTTGAATCCAAATCCCCTTTTGTTTTCCACTAGCTTGAACAACTCTTTCTTCTTCAACAAGGTCCACTCCTTGTTCTAACAATGCACACAAGGCCATAGAATCAAAATCAGCAACTATTTAAATCATTACATGACTCCATACATTCAAGCATTCATTTCAAAACATCAATATTACTTGCTTAAATGTTCTTATATTTCATTTCGTACGTCAAAATTTCGAATCATTTACACTGTTAGAAAGCTAACTTAATTATCTTTCTAACCATATAGGCCTTGCATATTTATTCATTGTGAATTAATACAGTTTTTTAGTCCTAAGACGCACCAAATTATGTCACTGGACAGTTTGCATTGTCTTTAGAGATTAATCTCTAAAACTATTTTATAACTCAAAATTCGATTCCGTTTGTTGCATACGAAACTAGACATACTCATGATTCTTTACATATAATATTTATTCCCTAATTTGATCTATGTGATTTTCTACAAATTGTTTTTAAACTTACTGCCCGAAACAGAGTTTTCTGGACAGATTTCCTCAAGCTAGATTCTAGCTTCATTAGTCACTTAGACAAGAATTCTAACATGATTGTTCAACATATATACTCATTCATACATGTCTAAGTCAGTCCAATTTTGTGTCAAACATATGAAATAGGGCAATTAAGCAATATTTTTGAATCGGTTCATTAAAACATCATCTCAATAGAATTTCCAGCAACAAGAATCTCAATTTACATATCAATCATCAATTCTAATTATCATCTAAGTTTTTCCAGCAACTAACATAACATTTCACCATCAATTTGGTTAATGACAACATCAATTTCAAAGGCCATTCGATTCTAATATGTTTTCAATAGACATATGTACCAGTCGGTGTAATATAAGAAAACATACCAGTCTCTTAATCAATTCCTAATTTCCAGCAATCAATCTAACATTTCTCAAGCAAAACAAGTTGTTAGAATCACAAAATCAAAGAGGTAATTCATGAACACTAAACATTACCTTAAAGTTGAACACAATGTCAAAGCTCTACCACAATCTCGATATTGATTAAGCTTGCATTTTCTCTCCTCTCCTTGTCAATGGTGTTTTCAGTTTCAATGAAGAATATGAAGGAAGGAAGTAGAAAATGACTATCCATATCCCCTCATCTTTATTATCTAATGGACATGTGTTAAAACCCCACCTAATTCTCTTTTTAACATGCAAACTCGATGTTTAATAAATCATTCATTTTAGTCACTATAATTGCGTGTTCTTCTTTTTAATTCTCACAATTAACTCCCTTTTCCATTCAATTAGGACACAATTTAACTAGCTAATAAATTTAATTAGTGGTGACAATTTCTAGTCCCAGTTTAGGGATATCACAATTCCCTAATTTAAATTAAGTTACCACTTTTAGTAACATGCTACTAGGCTCGGGTTTGGGGTATTATACTAATGACTATTGAATCTTATTCATTGCTTAGTACATTGACTCATTGCAAAGTCATTGTATTGTAGCTCCTCGAGCTATTAATGCTCATTTCTGACTTCGGAAGCATCGTTGCCTTGTAGCTGAATTGCATGTTCAGTCTACTATTGTCTGAAGAATCAAAGCATTGCAAGATCAAAACCCCGAATTCCAATCTATTATTTTTAAATTGCAAGATAATCCCGACTTCAGAATTAATTCTAAAAGAATCTTATGTTTTCATGACTGGGTCGGTGTACCCAATGATGAATCTCTTCGCACCGATATTCTCAAGGAAGTTACTCGACTCCATGAGTATCGCAACCTAATATCTCTGATCGAGATCCTCGATTTTGGAGAAAATTGCAAGGAGCTCTGGGCACCAGAGTTAACCCTAGTACTGCCTTTCACCCTTAATCTAACGGCCAGTCAAGAAGGGTAATTCAGATTTTGGAAGACATGCTATGCGCATGTATTATCGATTTCAATGAATCTTGGGAGAAATCCCTATCTCTCATCGAGTTTGCCTACAACTATAGCTATCAAGCTTCCATTAAGATGGCACCGTATGAAGCATTGTATGGCAGACGTTGTAGAACCCTATTTTACTGGTCCAAACTCGGTAAAGGCAAGATGTTGGGCTATGACCTACTTTGAGAAACCGAAGAACGGGTTACCATCATCCATGATCACTTGAAAGCTGCCTTGGACCGACATAAGGCCTACGTTGATCTAAAGCGAAGGGATATATAGTACGAGTTTGGTGAGAAAACCTTCCTCAAGGTTTCATTGTGGAATAAAATTATGAGATTTGGCAACAAGGGAAAGCTTAGTCCCCAATTCATTGTACCTTTGGAGGTTATTGAGAAAGTTGGTCCTGTGGCTTATCGACTATTGTTACTCTCAAAACTGAGTAAAAATCACGGTATATTCCATGTATTGATGCTTTAGAAGTACCGCTCTGAACCTTCGCATATTATTGAGCCTGAGTTAGTAGAGATTCAACCTAATTTGTCCTATGAAGAGGAACCAGTTTAGATTCTTACAAAGGAAGTTAAAAGACTTCGCAACAAATTTGTTCAATAGAGTGCTCTTGAGGAACCACACTATTGAAGAGGAAATTTGGGAACTGAAGGAAACAATGAAGATGCAATACCCTAATCTCTTTAGTTCAGGTAAAATTCGATGATGAATTTTTCTTAAGGGGGAGATTCGTAACACCTCGAAAACCGGTCTAGTCAATATTGTGTTCCAGTGATCAGAAACCTTACATAGAAAAGGTCCAAATATTGCATTGACTTTGACTGTTTGGTCAATTACAATGATATTGGATTCTAATTGAGTCAATTCATTGATTAATGACCTAATTGAATACATTGAAAGTCATTTGGTGGCTAAATTGCATAGATTCAAAGTTTGAGGGCAAAATTATAAAGCATTGGAAGTTGAGGGACTAACCTTGCGATTAGCCCCTCCCCAAGCTTAATCACCACACACGTGGGATTTAGAAAATGAGTTCATTTATGGGAAGGAAAACCTTAGCTATCAAGTGGAAAATTCCAATAAGGGAATTTTAGAAAGGTTGCCCAATTAAGTAAGAACCAACTGTCTCTTTCTCTTTGTCTTCAACCTCAAAGCAAGCACAACCATTGATAAGGTTTTAAGAACTCAAGCTCTTGATGATTTCTTAGTTTCTTTGGGTAGCCATTGTATCGGTAAGCTTAAGCCCTCAATTAATTAATTGATTCCATGTATATTGAATGTGTAATTTAAGTTGGAGATATTAAGCTAAACCTATGTTCTTCAAAGTTTCTACCCATGGATATATCTAATAGCTAAGTGCTATTTCAATCATAGAAGTTGATTTTGACATCGTTATATTGATTTTGATATCGTAGTGTCAACTTTAATATTTCCTATTGTTGTATCTAGCTTAAGAATTGGAGAAAGAGGGGTCACCATCTCCATCTAAAGCTAGAAACAATGGAGATGTTATCCGAGAGCTTTAGGAGCTCCGAAAAACAAGATGAGTGCAGTCAGAGTCTTGGGAATAGGCTAGGTGCTCTTTCCTGATTTCATTGATATTGATTTGTGTCTAGCTAACAATATGTCTAAGGATATTGCATCAAATCTCATACGAGATTATATTGGAAAGCATCGGTAAGTTATAGTATTAAATTACTGTGCATTGAAACATTGTCATTGGACATATTGAAGCATTAGAAATAAGAAATTGATCATTGAACATCAAAATTGACATTTCTATAGTCATTGTCATAGGTAAGTGTCATATTGAAACATTGAGCATAGAATTACCGTATTGTTATTGTCATCATAGCCATCGAACATCGACATTGATATTGTTAGTGCCATTGTTATTGAGCATTGAAATTGGTATAGTTATTATTATCGAAACACTAATATTGAAACATTGATCATTGATATTGATATTGGAACATTGACCATTGATATTGATATTGAAACATTGATCATCTTATTGAAACATCGACATTGGAATTGCTATTGAACCTTAGATTTGAAAAGACATTGGATACAATTGGCATGCCATAGAATTTATGAGCTCATTGGTACGGGTGGACTACGGTCCTAGGGCTACGACCTTTATTGTGGTGAGGCGGAGGGATGTTTGTGCTATTGGTCAATTGGCGAGGCGAAGGGACTAGACCATTCATTGATTTGGTGAGGTGTAGAAATTCGTGTATCCACTATCTTGTTTCGATCCAAGGAAATATCATTGATAAATGTCAAAAACTTCATTGATATTGTCATAGCATTGATATTGTCATAGCATCGTTATTGTCATAGCATTGATATTGTCATCGTATTGATATTGAAACATCGACATTGGAATTGTTATTGAACCTTAGATTCGAAAGGACATTGGATACAATTGGCTTGCCATAGATTCATTAGCACATTGGTACGGGTGGACTATGGTTCTTGGCTACGACATTTATTGTGGCGAGGCCGAGGGATGCTTATGCTATTGGTTAATTGGCGAGGCAGAAAGACTAGACCATTCATTGATTTGGTGAGGCATAGGAATTCATGTGTACACTATCTTGTTTTGATCCAAGGAAATACCATTGATTAATGTAAAAAATGCCATTGATATTGTCTTAGCATTGATAGGGTCATAATATTGATATTGTCATAGCTTTGGTATAACTATAATATTGTTATCGACCTAGCATGATTTGAATTGCATACCATCACTGCTATTATTATTATGGCTACCTCACCAGGAAAAGTATGCCTAATGCATTTCATCTCATGCATTTCAGGTTATAAGGATCATTGCTTCGAGATCGGTGTTCGTTAGAAGTTTTGGCAAGTCACTACAAGACTAAAGTAATGTATATCATCCCTACTAACTCCTAGAATGATGGAAAAGTAGTTACTAGTCTCTTTTAGCCTTCATGATGTGTATGTATTGCATATGGCATGTAATAGTCCTAAAGGCCCTAAGTGTTGTTTTGAAAGTGGCTAAAAGTGGTAAAATATGCATATTTGGCATAAAAAGGTAAAAACCTACTAAATGGATTCATATGGCTGTGAATTTTGGCATGACAGTAAATTCTGGTATTTTAAACTTGCTTGCAAAATTACATTGGGATTGATATTGTATGATAGGTCATATTAGATAAAAAAAAACCAAACCAATTCTGTCATTAAAGTGCAGGGCGTATCGATATAGGTGAGGGTGTATCGATACGATATTGCATATTTGGACCAGGTAAATATGGAGTATCGGTACTAAAAGTCAACACTAGAATTGGGTTGTAAAAATTGCATCAGTACGGCTTCAGGGCGTAACGAAACAGGTTCACTCGTACTGATACAGCTAGACTTGTATTGATACGAGTTTTGATCAGTGGAATCTGGAATTTATAAAATGTGCATAGCGTACCAATACAGCCTATTCGAGTATCGGTACGAAGGCATGTATTTCAGTTAATAGCTTTGATAATAGTTTCTAGAAAGTTGCATATTGGTCACCGACTATTGTTTATCTCAATTGATGGGATAAAAGAATTTCGATTGATATGAAATTTTTCATGCTCACTAACTAGGAACTGAGTTTCAGTTTGGTAAGATTAATTTTAGTAAAGAACCTATAAAATATTAAAATTACATATTAGTCCCTGAAACCTATAAAAGTTTAAAATTGGTCCTAAATTCAAGACTAATGAGTTTTATCAAATCATTGCTACACTTTATAGAACTAGTATTGTTTTAAGACACTGAATCAAACATTGCATGGGTTTTAGTTCATTAAAACACTGAACAAGGATTAAAATATTGTTTTGATCATCGTATCAATCTCTAGTAACAAACTCCGACTCGGTTCTCGACCAGACCGGGAAGGGGTTGTTACACCATAGAGCTTGTTTTTAGGGTGGACTACAATCCTTATGAAGCGGTAGTAGGAGGGATGTGTTATGTTCACTTGGCGACAGTAGGAGGGATGTGTTATGTTCACTTGGCGATAGTATGAGAGATTGACCGAGTACTTCGAGTACTATACTTGGCGACAATTGGTTGGGGATTTGCAAACCTAATCTACTTGATTCCCAAGGCTATGTAAAAGACTAACAATGAAAAGTTCAAGTTATATTAATGAATTACTTTAATAACTTGCATGATAAGTAATGTGCATCTATATGATTCTTGTATATCCTTTTTGGGTAAAAGTATAAGCATTATTCAAATGCTTGTATCTAAATTGGTTAGTTCCTTGTTCAAGTTTATCATTGTACATAACATGATAGATATTTAGTGAAAGGATAGATTTAATGATCCATGTTTTAATTACTTTGAACTAACTCACTAAGTGTATACTTATTCTATTCCTTCACTACATTTCAGGGTTAAGATTTGCTTGTGGTTGCCTTTGGAGCTTGCATTAGATCACAAGTACAAGGATGTATGTTTTGTAAGCTTCCTTTAAGTAATCCTATTTGGTGGCACATAGTTTTGTATATATATGCATAATGCATTGGATCACCATTTTGTCTTATGGGCTTGTAAACTATAAGGTAGTTTTTGTCTTGTAAAAAGGCCTAAATATGATTCATGACTGCTTGTTTATTGAGCTACGGTAGTTTGATTATGATGGCATGATTAGTTGTATGATGCAAATGATATATGTATTTGGATATGATTGATCTAAGCCATGAAACAACTTGATCCTAGTGTTCGAACTAAGAAGAATGTTGGTGTCTTAAGCTTGCTTAAATAGATTGATATCATACCTTAATGAATTCCTTTGATCTTTAGAAATTGTTAACATGGCCGAACCTTGTAACCCTTATCCCTAGCCGAACCTTACTCTCATTTTTGATATTAAACATGGTATAAAATGAACAAATGAAAGCAAGGAATTAAGGTTAAGTCATAAAAAGGGGCTTATAATGTTACATGTTATTATAAGATAAAGGATTTCAAATTTTCTATTGAAAGGAAAGGTCTTAAATCGATTCTTGAAGAATGAAGTTGAGTGCTTAAAATTTTATATGACAACTTGTGTTTAAAAGCTTAAAATTGTAGCTAAAATTGAGTAAATTATAGTATAATCTTGGCTTTGAATTACTTTTAGGGTCGAATTAAGGGCTTTCTTGTGTTAAGCCAATCCTTGTTTATTCTATAACACTTTCTAGTTTGGTTTACTCCTAAACCGTGTTAGGGGTGTTACATTTATTGGTATCAAAGCTAGAGTTTAGTCGATTCTAGGACTAAATTGAGTCTTGTTGCATTATCATTTGTTACATGTACCATCTAGGAGTAAAATTTGTTAAGTACTTGTGATCTATGTTTGATAAAAGCTACCTTTTGTGATTAGTTAATAGAATGTCTGAGACAAGGTTGGTTCGGGATAATGAGAGCTCGACTGGCTCATCCAATGAATGAGGAAGCGTAAGAATGAATCAGGAGCACCAAGAGCCCTAAAAGACTGTTGAACCTCAACAGGAAGCTCATTCGATTCATTCCGTACAACAAGAGTGTCTCCTTAGCATGAAGGAGATGTTTGATCAGTTAGTTACTTCCTCGAGACAAAACCCTCCAACTCTTCCCACTCCTCCTGTTGTGGTTTCAACAAGAGCTCTGATTAATAAGCTAACTCAACATCGAGCTTACACGTTCACTGGTGCTAATGATGAACACTAGGAAGATACCGAATACTGGCTAGAGACCACTACCAAGATACTAACCAAACAATTGCAATGTTTTGATGAACATAAACTTGAGTGTACTCTAGCTTTTTTAGCTGATAAAGCATTGAGCCGATGGGAAACTACAACCCTTACTGCTCCTACTAATGTCGTTACGTGGGAATTCTTTCTCAAAGAATTTCGGAAGAAATATATAAGTGAGCAATATCTTGCAGAATGTAGAAGACGATTCTTGTATCTAAAGCAAAGAGGCAGACCAATAAAACAATATGTTAGTGATTTCTACAAATATTGCAAATATGGGTCCGAATATATCAAGAAGGAGAAAGACAAATGCCGGATGTTTATTAATGGACTTAATGATGAATTAAGCCATATGTTCACAGCTCTGGGGATCACTGATTTTCAAGATTTGGTAAATAGAGCAATTGCTACCGAGGCTAAGATGAAAGCATTAGAAAACAGGAAAGAGAATCACTCCCGGAATGAAAAAAATCAAGAAATGATAACTCTCTATGGCCATCCAAGAAATCCAAGAATCAATGAGGCAATTCTTCAAATTTCAACTCTTCCCCCAAAGAGTAATTTCTTGCCTAAGCCCCAAACTATGGTTAAGTCTTCTGCACCTTCAATCTCTATATATAGCACGAGGAATACGGGCAAAGATTCATAAGCCCCTACTTGCAGTTTTTGTCAGAAGAAACATTCAAGACAGTGTAGGAGACAAGCTAATGCATGTTTTAAGTGCAGAGGATCAGACCACTATACCAAGGTTGCCCTCAGAACCCGAATAAGCTTCCAACTCATGTATTAAAGAATCTAAATCTTGTTCAGTCACCCCAAGGTAAAGGGACTAAGCAAGCTCAGTCTAGGAATTATGGAAGAAACCAGGGTCAAGCCTCTAATTCTATGCATCAGGAATCTCGGGCCCCTTCTCGAGTATATCATGTCCGAGGTCGAGAAGAAGAAAACTCCCCTGAGGTTACAATAAGTACAATTGAATTGAGCTCAAATCATGTTTACGCCTTATTTGACTCTGGCTCAACTCAATCCTTTATATGTTCCACCATTATTGAAAAATTTAAATTGAGTTCTGAATCCACAAATTGTAATCTTGTTGCATCAAATCTCTTAGGAGATAGTGTTGTTGTGAATCGAATATGTAGGAATTGTCTTTTGTTCATACAAGGCATTCCTCTTCCTGTTGATCTATTAGCCTTGCCTTTCAATGAATTTGATCTTATTTTGGGTTTAGACTGGTTAAGAAAACACCATGCATGGGTAGATTGTTCTAAGAAAATACTTTTCCTCCTTGGGTTAAGAAAAGAATCAATAATCTTGTTAGATAAGAAATCATTTGAGCCAATTCCTGTGTTTGCTGCTATATCTGATATTAATGAAACTGATTTCTCCTTTGAGTCTATCCTAACTGTCTCTGAATTCTCTGATGTATCTCCCGAGGAACTTCCAGGATTACCACCAACACGAGAAGTTGAATTTGGAATCGAGGTTCAACTAGAATGAGCTTCAGTTTCCATCACTCTTTACCGTATGGCTCTGGTTGAACTTAAAGAACTCAAGAATCAGTTGCAAGACCTACAGGATAAGGGTTTTATTAGGCCTACTTCATCCTCTTGGGGAGCACCGGTGTTGTTCATAAAGAAGAAAGATAGACTGATGAGGCTTTGTATCGACTATCGGCAACTAAACAAGGTCACCATCAAGAACAAGTATCTGTTACTAAAAATCAAAAATTTGTTTGATCAGCTTAAGAATGCCTCAGTATTCTCCAAAATTGGTCTCTGATCACGATACTATCAGATGAAATTCAAGAAATTTGATGTTCATAAAACTGCATTCAAGACTCGATATGGTCACTATGAATTTCTTGTAATGCCTTTTGGCTTAACGAATGCTCCTGCTGCATTCATGGACCTTATGAATCGATTTTATAAACCTTATTTGGATAAGTTTTTGGTAGTCTTTATCAACGTCATCCTTATCTACTCCAAGGATATGGATGAACATTCAAAACACCTTCGAATTATTTTACAAACTTTCCGAGATAATCAGCTTTATGCCAAGTTTAACAAATGTGAATTTTGGTTGTCTGAAGTATCTTTCCTTGGACATGCTATATCTGCAAAATGGATCAAAGTCGATCCAAAGAAGATTCAATCAGTTATTAATTAGAGAACTCCGAGGAATGTTGGTGAAGTTAGAAGGTTCTTGGGGTTTGCCGGTTACTACAAGAGGTTTGTTAAAAGGTTCTCCATTTTGGCTGATCCTTTGACCAAGCTTCTTCAAAAAGATATGTCATTTGTTTGGTCAGAGAACTAACAACGATGCTTTGATCAGTTAAATCTAGTTCTTACACATGCTCCAGTTTTGACACAACCTGAGTCAGGAAAGGATTTTACAGTCTTTAGTGATGCATCTCATCTTGGATTAGATTTTGTACTTATGCAAGAAGGAAAATTGGTAGCCTATGCTTCTCAACAATTGAAACCTTATGAATTGAACTACCCAACTCATGACCTCAAGTTAGTTGTTGTTGTTTTTGCTCTAAAAGTTTGGAGACATTACCTTTTGGGAGAGAAATGTCATATGTTTACAGACCACAAAAGCCTAAAATATCTTCTGACTCAAAAGGAGATGAACCTTAGGCAAAGAAGATGGTTGGAACTACTTAAAGATTATGATCAATTCATAGATACCCGGGGAAGGCTAATGTAGTGGTTGATGCACTCAGTCACAAACATTCAATCGTAATACCTTAATCAAAATATGTTTTAGCCTTGATCAAATTCTAGATTCTTTTATCTAAAGATGTTTCATTGTATTGTAGCCCCTGCTACAATCAATGCCCACTTAAGGCTTCAAAGGAATCAAAAGCTTTTGTCTGAACTTCACGCTCAATCTGATTTGATATCAAGAATCAAAACTCTCCAACAATCAGATCCGGAACTTTGAATCATAATGCTTAAGCTAAAGTATGAACCTAATCCATACTTTTCTTTGAAGCCAAATGGTTTACTCTATTTTCGAAATAGAGTTTGTGTACCAAATGATGAAAAACTTAAGAAAGAAATACATCAGGAAGCTCGTAGTAACCCTTTCTCAATCCATCCTGGATCGGTTAAGATGTATAAAGATCTAAAGGAACTGTATTGGTGGCCGAGAATGAAATCCGCTATTACAGAGTTTGTATCCAAGTGTTTAACCTGTTAGAATATTAAAGTTGGGCATCGGGTCCCTACAAGACTTTTACAACCCATTGAACTACCCTTGTGGAAATGGAATCGTATAACTATGGATTTTTTAAGGGATTACCTTTATCCCCAAGGAAGAATGATGCAGTCTTGGTGATAATTGATAGATTTTCTAAGTCAGCTCATTTTATACCTATTCGAATAAAACTCTATTATACTTTTTAATAAAAAATTAGGGGACAACCAGTGATGGAGCCATGTTATTTAATGGGTGTTACTTGACACCCCAAAGATTTTTGGATTTTTAAAAAGAATTTATATAAAAATTAATATTAAAAATAAATTTAATATTAGTTTAATAGAAAATTTATTTTTTTGGTGAAAAGGTATGTTGTATTCATGAACCATCATATACAAGGGATACCAATGCATGCCTCGTTAAAAACCCCTCTAATCCTAAATGGAGGAAAAGAGTACCCATACTAGTATAAAATAAAATAAAATCCATGGGAATACCCAACAAAGTAACAAAGAAATAAACTAAAACAACAACTAAATAGACATGCCTTCCTCAATCAATAATGCTTGAATCTATTCTGGCAAATCCACAAGGTTCGTAATCTCCAAGCTATGAACATCCGCACTCTTAGCTAAAGCATCAACCACCTTATTCCGAGAACGCCTCGCATACTAGACTTTCGCAATCCAATTTCGACTGTGAAGTTCCTCCAAATACCATTTAAGAGTATGGAACCCGGCAAAATCCTTGTTGATAACTCGAATTGCCTCCAAAATATCTAGCTCAAGAACAATTTGTCGAAATCCCGCCTCCCAAGAAAAAGACAAACCATAATATACTCCCCATAACTCAGCATCAAGAACCAAACATATGCCAAGGAATTTTGCAAAGCCGAAACACCAATTACCTGCACTATCCCGACCAACACCGCCATACATTACATACCCATCTGTGGCCTGGTGATCTCCATCCATATTAATTTTCAACCACTGCACATCCGGATGCACCCAAGGCTCGGCATAATTGCTGCGCAACATGCCTGCTGCACTTGCCTGGGCCGAAGCAGCATACCTGACTACAATAGCTACGCCCACAACAACCATTCCCATGGCTTGTGCGCGATCACCTACAGCAGCGATTGTCAAAGAACCATCATCCCCAACAGTTGTCCGACGAAAAACACTATTAACTTGAACCGACCGCTCCACCATGGTTCGTACCCTCTATAACAAACTCTCGTCACCCCTAATCGAGTTGTCAAAGGTATATGCATTCCGATTTAGCCACAAGTTCCACAATGTATACCCAAAGACAAGGTCCCAATCCGCTTCATACCGTTCAACTAACTTCAATTATGTAAGATTGACCTATATCCACTCATGTAAATCCATCGAAAGAAAATTATCTAATTGAGATGGTAGAATTAAATCAGTCCATACCTGAAAAGCCGAAGGATATTGACGAAGAACATGCTCAATATCCTCTACCGCATCTCCATAAATTGCACACTGAGTACATGCAGTAAAATGACGATTGTAACGTTCCTTATTCGTCATAATCTTATGAAAACACACAAACAAATGAAATGACTTAACTTAGGGCAATCCATGAAATCTATGAATTACACCCCTAACGAGATTCAACGAGCTTGCAAAGGTACCCACCTTAAGCGCCTAGGCCGATTTCAAGGTAAACAACCAATCACGCCCCCTCCCCATCCGATCGCATCCTCGGCCAGCCTTGGATTCGGCCCCTTAGCCGCGACAAGCCACAACAAGATCTTTTGAGGAAGCAAATGCTCCTCCCAATTCCATCGCCACTACCCCAAATCATCCACCATACTCGCTACCAAATTATGGCCAACAGTCGGCACAATACTAGGGTTAACAAACTCAATCAAAGGCCCAACCTCATCAAGACACGAATCACGCCAAAAATCAGTCTTAGTGCTTGAACCCACAGACCAAACAATATTGGAACAAATAATATTCCAAACCATACTCAATCTCTTCCACAAACGAGAACAACTGGTATTACACAAAGTCATTGGAACATCTTCACCACAATTATACTTCGCCTGAAGAAATCGTACCCAAAGCGCATCTTTTCGCGCAAGGAGATTAAACGCAAGCTTTATAAGAAATGCCTTATTGAGCGTCTCTAATGGCCGAAACCCTAAACCACCCTAAGATATTGACATATCAATCTCTCTATTTCCATACATGTTTTCTTTGGTAGAATCGCAGTCTGTAATGTATATATAGGAATTTTCGCAAGTACTAACTTTGCAAGGACTATTCTTCCTACAAGCGATAGGCTCTTTTTTTTCCATCCACTAAGCTTACATTCCACCATACGAACGAGATAAAGATTTGATGCCTCAGGTACCCAACAATGTACTATAGGAACTCTTAGGTACTTACCAAGATCATCAACTTCCTTGAAACCAAACCCATCAGCAATCAACAGTCTGGTTTCAATCGGAACATTCTTGGAGAAGAACTGAGAAATACATGGACTATGAGCATCCATTTGCTCAACTGAGGCCTCTACAAACAAAATCATATCATCAACAAAGAACAAATGAGAAATACCTGGACTGTGAACAAAGTTCCTAAACGGTTTCCAACGTCCTGTCAAAGTCGAAGCATTAATAGATTGCGTTAATCTCTCCATACACAACACAAAATGATACGGTGAGAGTGGATCCCTTGCCGAAATACTCGGGAATGAATAACCGGATCTGTCATGTCCTTATTCCATAAAACCCGAGATGAGACCATTAAAACACAATGCATAATCAGATGAATCATAGAACCCAAAATCCCAATGTCAAATAACGTGTTAGAAATAAAATCACATTCTAATCAATCATAGGCCTTTTCCAAACCAATCTTCAGAGCCATCCACCCTTTTTTGCCAGTCTTACGGTACATAGAATGGATAATTTCCTGAGTCAGGATAAGATTATTCGTGATCGCTCGCCCTGAAACAAAACTTGACTGGTTCTCAGATACCCAAGATGGCAAGAAAGGCTTCAAACAATTAACAAGAATTTTAGAAATCACCTTGTAGATTACTGTACACAATCTGATTGGGCGAAATTGACTCATTCGCTCAAGCAATGGTACTTTAGGTAGAAGCACAAGCAATGTTTCATTTATGTACGCAGGAATAACCCCTGTACTGAACACCATAATATTTAATTTTTTTTAAATCTGACATTGTAATTTAAATTTAACACCACATTTTTTAATTTAGAAAATGTAATTTGAAATTTTTGATTCTACCATAGGCCATATCCAAAAAAAAGCTATGCATCAGCCCCTTAGTGTTATTACACACACAATTACACTTTTCAATTTTCTAAATAGTATTTGTAAAACTAAATTTGATTTTGATATAGCAATGATTTTCAAGAACTTATTTGTAAAATTGAATAAATTTTTAAGTACTCAAAATTGCTTACAAAAAGATAAGGATTCAAACTAAAATTGTTTCTAAGTCAAAAACCAAAACCCCAAAATGTTTTCTAAGAGTTTTCATACTCAAATAACCAATTTGCTCTAGGTGTATAGATACGCGCCTAGCCGTATCAATACGGTCCTTAGCCACTGGAATTCCTTTTAAACGAGATAACTATTGTGTATCAATACGATCTTAGCTGTATTGATATGGTCCTTAGCTACTGGGATCTCTTTTTAAACGAGATGGCTATTGGGTACCGATATGCGTATAGCAGTATTGTTATGCCACTCTTACCTGGGAACCAAATATGCTTTGAGTATTGGTACGGCTTTATGCGTACCGATACAGGGTGTTCAAATTTGATAAATCTTTTGTAATAAATTTTTGACAATTGCCTTGTCAGTTTTATTGGAACTGTATTTTTTGAAAAGTGTTTATACCGTATCGATACACCCTTAGTCGTACCGATACGAGTTTCCACTTATCTTTTCTCAAAATCCAGTGAGAAAACTCGTACCAATACGTTACTTCCTGTATCGATACGCCTTTGTAAAACAAGCTTTTCGTATCGATACGCCCTCCCGCGTATCGATACCCCTTTGTACAACGACTCTTTCTTCTTTTGGTAGGTGTAGCGATGTCTCTTTTCGCTAAAAAAATGTGGATTTTTGAAAGGGTGTTTGAAAGGGGTTTGTGATTCTTTCGGATATAAAATATTTATTCTATGGGGTTTTAAAAGAAACCGCATTTAAAAAAAATGGAGTCGCCACCGGCCACTTAGGTAGGCCGGACACCATAAAACCAGAGATTCAAAAAATATTGGGTTCGGGAGTCGGTTACGGATGAGGAAAGATTAGCACCCCCCACACTGCCCAAAACTGGTACTTTAATAATTACCGCTTTATTAATATTAGATTTTCCAGATTAAAGTGACGATTATTTTAAAATTCGGTCAGAATTGCGAATAAATTTTAAGGGCCCCGTTATCCGAGAATAAACGCCCAACCACTATCACTACGCTTGATACTGGCCCCGTTTACGCTCGGATAAAAGGACACCGCATTAACAAGTTATAAATCATATGCAATCTTATTGGTAAAAATATAAAACATGGCAAAATATTTAACTGCAATAAATATTGACATAACAGAATACTAATCTAACATAAAGGATATACTAGACTAAAACATGCATATATACATATTATTCTAAATAATAGATAAAAAACAACTTTAACAAATTAGAATAACAATGCAGGAATAATTATTTCGTATATAGACGAACAAATATTTCAAAAAGACATACATGCTAGTAATAAAACATATTTCAACATATATGGAACAATACATTATGCATAAAAGAAGACACACTAACACGTAACCTAAAAGCCAAGAAAACATACAATACGTACAAAAATACAAGAATATGCTGTTTTACGAGTCAAATAGAACATAACATGCTTTAATACGAATAACTGGATAAAAAAATACATGACTATTATAAGCTTAACACACATATACATATAAACATAAAATACGAGGCATATACGAGGGACATAAAATGAAATAATAGAATATCAACATATACGATTATAATACGAACATGAGTATTTACAAAGAAATAGGACTGAAATGAAAGAAAAATAAAAGTTAGTGGCATAAATTAAAGAACAATAACATATAATTTAGGGACGAAAATGCGAAACAAACAAAACCTAAAAGGATCAAAACTGTAATTAGACCAAGGGGCAGACCCAAAATGAAAAGTTCAAAAATGCGGGGTGGCTAAAGGCGTAATTTTACCATTTGAAAACTGATTCGGTGTAATTTAGGGACTGGATTACAAGATTTTGAAATATCGGGGGGACTGGGATTGTAATTATACCATGCGGCGAGACAAAAACGAAAATATTGAAAACGCGGTGGGATTAAGTGTGTAATTTACCTATTTAGCAAAATAATAATACCTATATAAAGGCTATTTTTAGACCGAAACCAAATTTTCCCCACTTCGTTTCATTTTTTGATTTTCATAACTCAGCCCCATTCTTATTTTCTCTCAACTGATCTTATGAAACCCAGAATCCGGCGGTTGGCCGCCGTGTTCTCCGCCGCCGGCGGCCGCTAACCGGCGCCGGCAAGCCTCCAAAACACACCAAAATAACCCCCTTTTCTTCCTCAACATGAATCCGTGGTTGGATTCAGAGGATACACCCTTATTTGCCCTAGATCTAGAAAATACGAAGCGAAAAAAATATTTTTTAAACCAAAACGAAACTACAAGGGGTCTTCCCCTCCCTTTAGTTCACCATATCAGGCTTGGAGAAGCCGAAAGGCTTATCACTGAGGAAGGGAAGACCCACAAACAGTGATGGTAAGACGACTCTTTTTTTTGTTTCTGTTTTCCTCTTTCGTATATGCATGCAAAAATAAAAAAGAGAAACGAGTATTTACCACTGGACTTTTCTTTCGATTCACTTGAATGTTTACAACTTTCAGTTTTTTGTATTACAAGATCTCTGTTACCATTCTTTTTTTTTGTTACCCCTCTGTTATCTCCCGTTACAAAAGTCCCCGTTTCATATATATCATTGTCTTTGTTTTGGTGCAAGTTGCATCTTGCTTTTTCAGATCTGAACTGACAATTTTTGCTTGTTGTCTTGGGCATGTTCTGAACACGGGGGTTGAATATCGGCGTGGTGGCGGTATGGGTGTTTTGCCAGCGGCCAGACGCGTTCTCGGCCGTTAGATCAGATCTGATCTAATGGTCGAGATGGCTTGAAGAACGAACGGCCTGGATGAAGCCTCGATTTGATGAGACGGCTTCAGATCTCGCCACGTGGAGCTCCGCAGTCGAGGAGTCAGAACGCGTGGATCTTACGCGCGCGTGGGATATTAAAGCGTCCGCGCGTGGACCACACGCGCGCGTGGCACTCGAACGGTCCATACGTGTGGAACACGCGGCTGGCAGATATTTTTGGGTTTGGGCCAACCGGGCCTTGTAATTTGTTTGTAATTGGACTTGGACTTCATTTTTATTTGGGTTTAATATATTTGATTTTTTTTATCAGCCCATTAATAATAATATAATTAGTATACCAATACACATACATACGAAAACGTATACTTATATTATACAAATATTAATTAATATAACATTCTAGCATACGTACGTATAATCATACATATAATTAACATAACATCTATATACACTAAACAAATACACTCGTACTAAATAGATACGTACACGACATACATACACCCTTAATACGTATACATACATAGCTTATAATATACATGCACACCACACCTTATATACATATTAGTAACATTCATATAATATAATAAATATACATGCAATATTAATATATATTTACAAGTGAAAATGAGTGATTACAGTAGGTAGTGATACGACAGCCCGGGTACCGATACCAAGGGTTGGTAGACAGCATTTATTGCGGGAAAAATTGTCTCCAATGACTCTATTGATGATCTCAACTACCCAAACGGTTAGAAATCAACGAGGGGTATTTAAAAGGGTCTCTAAAGCTACAACAACAACTATTGAACACTTGAACAAGTCTACAGCAATTCAAGCACAAATCCAACCATCTTTGAGCTCTTAGAGTCAAATCTTTGTAACCCACTTGAGTGGTCTTTATTGTAATCATTTTATTTATGTTTTGGGTTTTGAATAAACTTGTATTTGGGAAAACGAACTACCTTTGAGAGGACTTTCTGTTTGGACTCATTTTCATGTAAAAAGAGAGAGTTTGATCCAAGCTTTGGGTAGGAAGCTTTGATTGTGTAATGGTTGCCTCCTTAGCCTAGAAAAGCGGAAGAAATTCTTAGTGAATTTTTTGGAAATCTTTAGTGGGAAGCTAAGGTAGTGGATGTAGACCTTGTTAGAAGTTTGAACCACTATAAATCCTTGTATCTTGAATTTTTATCTTTCTATTTGCTTCCCTTCATTTTTTTAAATTACCAATTCACCCCTTCTTGGCCAAATCACTTTGATTGATCATCCTAACAATTAGTATCAGAGCCTAGCTCATTGGAAGAATTAACACCTTCTTGAGACGATCCAAAGGTGATTCAATCAACATTTCATCAAGCTATGACCTCTACTTCCGGCAACAACCTCTACGAGTCTCAATCCATCACCAAACCACATTATTTTAATAGGGATAACTATCCTTATTGGAAGAATTGCATGAGGCTCTTCATCAAATCCAATGACTATCTCCCATGGGATATAGTAGAAGGTGCACCTACCATACCGATGAAGAGAGAATATGACCGGTTGATTCCTAAGTCTAAGCTAGAGATGACAAATAAAGATCAAAGGAGATTACAAGTCAACGATAAAGCTAAGGACATGCTCTTTTGTGCACTTGGACCGGATGAGTACTCGAAGATGTCTTCTTGTACTAGTGCAAATGAGATATGAGACAAGCTCAAGACTACCTATAAAGGTACAAACGATGTAAAGGAGACCAAGATTGGACTCTTCAACTTGAGCTACAAGAATTCTAAGATGGAACCGGATGAGAGCATCACCAAGATGTTCGATCGCTTCTCCGTTATAGTCAATGAACTCAAAGGATTTGGAGAAGTCATCCTGGAAGATAAGCTTGTCCAAAAGCTCATCTACTCTCTTCTCCAGTCATGGGATGAAAAGAGATCTGCCATCATCGAGGCCAAAGAACTCAAGACCTTAAAGCTTGACGTTCTTATGGGGTCTCTCCTAACCTATAAAATTATGAAAAAAGGAAGAGAAAATGAGAAGAAAATAAAAAAAAGGTTGAGAAGAAAGAAGTAGAGAAGAAAAAGATTCAAATTGCTCTCAAGGCATCACAAGATTCGAGTGAGGAGGAAGATGAAGAAATGACAATACTTGCCAAATGATTCACTTAGTTTATGAAATCCAACTGGGAATAAAAGTTTCCTCAAAGAGGGGATTTCAAGAACAAGAACAAGAAGGAAGAGAAGGATCCTATAGTATGATATGAGTGTAAGAAGTCAGAGCACATAAAGACCAATTGTCCCCAACTCAAAAAAAAGAGCTTTGGGAAGAAGAAGAAGAAAAATAAAGCTCATGTTGCTACTTGGAGTGATGAAGAATCATTCGATGAAGAGGATCAAGAAGGTTCTTGATGAAAAATCAAAATGATTCTTTATCCAAAACTAATTTTGAACTTGAGGAGAAGGTTCTTGATTTACAGCAAAAGCAAAATTATTTTGAAAAGAAAATCAAGATTTGAATAACATTCTTTCCAAAGTTCATGATGATCACCAAAGGGAAGTTGGTGATCTTAAAGCTTCTCTAAACAAAGTTGGGAAAACTAGTTATGAAAAAGGACAATATTCAAAACCCAACTATGTGAAGAGAAACTTTAGTGGCTACAAACAAAGAGGCTTCCCAAGGCCCTATAGAGGTAAGAGGATTAGGAGTGTTTGGGTTCCTAAGGGACTTATCACTTTTAATGACTTTAGTGTAATTGCCTCTTGGATTCCTAAGGGAACCAAGATTTTGGGAGCTAATACTCATGGACCCAAAATGATTTGGGTACCAAAAATTAGGACTTAATCTTTGTTTGTAGGGGGAGCATTGCTACAAGGCCAAAGCTTCATGTTCAAATTAATGGTACCTTGATAGTGGAAGCTCAAGACAAATGATCGGTGACGAGATTTGGTTCTTGGAGCTAAAACCAAAGAGTAGAGGAGTAGTGCCATTTGGTGACAACTCCAAAAGCCACATTGAAGGAATTGGTTCCATTGGTAATCATTCTTCTATCCTTATTGATAATGTTTTATATGTTAACAGTATTAAGCATAATCTTTTAAGCATAAGCTAACTTTGTGATAAAGGTTTCAATGTGCTTTTTGATTCAAATGGTTGCAAAATTATCAACATTGAAACTAACAATATTGTGCTTATTGGTCATCGCATAGGAAACATATACATGGTGCATTTAGATGACATTCATATTTCAAATTCATGTTTTGTTGCTAAAGAAGAGCATGATTCGTGGTTATGGCATAGAAAACTATGGCATGCAAGCATGAGTGTTTTAGAAAAATTAATTCCAAATGATCTTGTAAGAGGTTTGACAAAAATAAAGTTTTCATATGACAAGATTTGTGATGCTTGTGCAAAAGGCAAACACAAAAGAGTTTATTTCAAACCTATTAATGATGTTTCTACAAGTAGAGTTTTACAATTGATCCACATGGATCTTTTTGGCCCTATTAGAACTATGAGCTTGGGTGGAAAATCATATGCATTTGTTTTAGTTGATGACTACTCTAGATTTACTTGGGTTCTATTCTTAAGTACCAAGGATAAGGCTTTAGAAAAATTCATCACGTTTTCAAAAATAACTCAAAATGATGTTGGTCACTCTATTTCTCACATTAGAAGTGATCATGGAACCGAATTTCAAATTCTATGTTTTGAGTATTTTTGTAACTCAAATGGTATAAGCCATAATTTTTCGCTCCTCCCACTCCTTAACAAAATGGGGTTGTTGATAGGAAAAATCGCACTTTAGAAGAAATGGCTAGAACCATGCTTTGTGAAAATAATTTACTTAAGTATTTTTGGGCGGGAGCCACAAATACCATTTGTTGTATTGTCAATCGAGTAATGATTAGGCCTATTTTGAAGAAAACACATTATGAGCTTCTTAAAATCAAAAGGCCTAACATTAGTTATTTTCATACTTTTGGATGCAAATGTTTTGTTTTAAACAATGGAAAAGACAATTTGGGCAAATTTGATGCCAAAAGTGATGAAGCATTTTTTCTTGGTTATTCTTTAAACTCTAAAGCCTATTGAGTATTTAATAAGAGAGCTTTAGTAGTAGAAGAGTTTATACATGTGCTTTTCGATGATAACCTCATTCCGAGGAAGAATTCTTGTGATGATGATGATGTAGGGATTTTTGAAGCCAATGATGGTGGACAATCATTAAAGGTAGATGAACTTCCATCAAAAGAAGAAGCACAAGATCTACCTCTAGAAGCCTTGACGGACGTGACTCTAGAGGAAAAGGAGGTGACCTTCCCAAGGCAGTTCAACTATGTCAAAGGTGGTGAAATTTTGGGTGATCCATCCAAAAGGGTAACCACTAGATATTCTCTTAGAAATACTTGTAACTTTGTTGCATTTATCTCATTCATAGAGCCTAAAAATATCAAAGAATCATTAAATGATGGTTATTGGATATTGGCCATGCAAGAAGAGTTAAATCAATTTGAGAGAAATCAAGTATGAACATTAGTTGATAGGCCTAGTAATAAATCTACAATAGAAACTAAATGGGTTTTTAGAAACAAACTTGATGAGTATGGTAACATAGTAAGAAACAAGGCTACACTTGTTGCTCAAGGTTACACTAAAGAAGAATGAATCGATTTTGATGAACCTATGCACCTGTAGCTAGAATGGAAGCTATTAGGATGTTTCTTGCATTTGCATGTTATCATGAATTCAAACTTTTTTGAATGGATGTAAAAAGTGCTTTTCTAAATGGTTTTATAAATAAAGAAGTGTATGTAGAGAAACCACCTAGTTTTGAAGATCCAAAATACCGAAACCATGTTTTCAAACTTTCAAAAGCTTTATATGGATGAAACAAGCTCATAGAGCATGGTATGAAAGATTATCAAACTTTTTAATTGAAAAAGGTTTTGACAAAGAAAAGGTGGATACTACACTCTTCATCAAGAGAAAAGGCAAAGACATCTTGTAGTAAAAATTTATGTTGATGATATTATTTTTGGTTCTACTAATGAATTGTTTTGCCAAGATTTTGCTAAGTTGATGCAAGGTGAATTTGAAATGAGCTTGATGGGGGAGCTCTCATTTTTTTGTGGTAACAAATCAATCAAAGGAAGGATGTCATCTTCATAAATCAAGCTAAGTACAACAAGGATATGCTCAAGAAGTTTGACTTGGAGAATGCAAAACCTCAAGCCACACCAATGAGCTCATCTACAAAGCTTGACAAAGATGAAGGAGGTAAGTGTGTTGATTTAAAGATTTATAGATCAATGATAGGATCTTTACTTTATCTTACCGCAAGTAGACCGGATATCATGTTTAGTGTTTTCTTATGTGCTGGATTCAAGCTAGTCTTAGAGAATTACACCTACATGCCGTTAAGAAAATATTTAGATACCTAGGAGACACACTTTGTTTAAGCCTTTGGTATCCTAGAGATTCCTCCTTTAGTTTGCATGCTTATTCGGATGCGGATTATGGAGGTTGTAAGATAGATAGAAAGAGTACCTCCAGTACTTGTCAATTCCTAGGTAGTATGCTCATATCGTGGTTTTCAAAGAAGTAAATTAGTGTAGCAATATCTACCACCGAGGTGAAATACATTTTAGCCGGAAGTTGTTGTGCTCAAGTCCTTTTGATGAAGCAATAACTCTTAGATTATGTAATTGAAGGCATTGGTTCCATTGGTAATCACTCTTCTTTACTCATTGACAATGTTTTATAGGTCAACGGTCTTAAGCATAATCTTTTGAACATAAGCCAACTTTGTGATAAAGGTTTCAATGTGCTTTTTGATTTAAATGGTTGCAAAATTATCAACATTAAAACTAACAAAATTGTGCTTATTGGTCATCGCATAGGAAACATTTACATGGTGCATTTAGATGACATTGATATTTCTAATGCATGTTTTGTTGCAAAAGATGAGCATGATTCATGGTTATGTCATAGAAAACTAGGGCATGTAAACATGAATGTTTCGATAAAAATGATTTCAAATGATCTTGTAAGAGGTTTGCCAAAAATAAAGTTTTCATATGACAAGATTTGTGATGCTTGTGCAAAAGGTAAACATAAAAGAATTTCTTTCAAACCTATTAATGATGTTTCTACAAGTAGAGTTTTACAATTGATCCACATGGATCTTTTTGGTCCTATTAGAACGATGAGTTCGAGTGGAAAATCATATGCATTTGTATTAGTTGATAACTACTCTATATTTACTTGGGTTCTCTTTTTAAGTACCAAGGATGAGGCTTTAGAAAAATTCATCACATTTTCAAAAGCAAATCAAAACATTGTTGGTTGCTCCATTTCTCACATTAGGAATGATCATGGAACAGAATTTCAAAATCTAGGTTTTGAAGAGTTTTGTAACTCAAATGGTATTAGCCAAAAAATTTCCTCTCCTCGCACACCTCAACAAAATGGGGCTGTTGAGAGAAAAAATCAAACTTTAGAAGAAATGGCTATAACCATGCTTTGTGAAAATAATTTGCCTAAGTATTTTTGGGCGGAAGCCACTAATATGGTTTGCTATATTGTAAATAGAGTAATGATGAGGCCTATTTTAAAGAAAACACCGTATGTATTTTTCAAAAATAAAAAGTCTAACTTTAGATATTTTCATCCATTTGGTTGTAAATGTTTTGTTTTGAACAATGGAAAAGATAATTTAGGCAAATTTGATGCAAAAAGTGATTAAACTATTTTTCTAGGTTACTCTTTAAACTCTAAAGCCTATTGTGTATTTAAAAATAACTTTAGTAGTATAAGAGTCTACATATGTTGTTTTTGATGATAACCTCCTTCCGAGGACGGATACTTGTGATGATGTGGGGATTTTTTATGCTAATGATGGTGGAGGACAATCATCAAAGGTAAATGAAATTCCATCAAAAGATGAACCACAAGATCCACCTCTAGAAGCCTTGAAGGACATGACTCTAGAGGAAAAGGAGGTGACCTACCCAAGGGAGTTCAACTATGTCAAAGGTGATGAAATTTTGGGTGATCCATCCAAAGGGGTAACCACTAGATATTCTCTTAGAAATACATGTAATTTTGTTGCATTTATCTCATGCATAAAGCCTAAAAATATCAAAGAAGCATTAAATGATGATTATTGGATATTGGCTATGCAAGAAGAGTTAAATCAATTTGAGAGAAGTAAAGTATGGATATTAGTTGATAGGCCTAGAAATAACTCTACCATAGGAACTAAATGGGTTTTTAGAAACAAACTAGATGAGAGTGGTAACATAGTAAGGAACAAGGCTAGACTTGTTGCTCAAGGTTACACTTAAGAATAAGGAATCAGTTTTGATGAATCCTATGCACCCGTAGCTAGAATGGAAGCTATTTGGATGTTGCTTGCATTTTCATATTATCATGAATTCAAGCATTTTCAAATAGAATGAAAAGTGCTTTTCTAAATGGTCTTATAAATGAAGAAGTGTATGTAGAACAACCACCCAATTTTGAAGATCCAAAATATCCAAACCATGCTTTTAAACTTTCAAAAGCTTTATATGGTTTGAAACAAGATCTTAGAGCTTGATATGAAAGATTGTCAAATTTTTTGATTCAAAAAGGTTTTAACAAATCACAGGTGGATACTACACTTTTTATTAAAAGAAATGGCAAAGATATCTTAGTAGTACAAATTTATGTTGATGATATTATATTTGATTCTACTAATGAATTGTTTTCCCAAGATTTTGCTAAGTTGATGCAAGGTGAGTTTGAAATGAGCATGATGGGGGAGCTCTCATTCTTCTTGCGGCTCCAAATCAAACAAAGGAAGGATGGAATCTTCATCAATCAAGCTAAGTACATCAAAGATATGCTCAAGAAGTTTGGCTTGGAGAATGTGAAACCTCAAACCACACAAATGAGCTCTTCTACAAAGCTTGATAAAGATGAAGGAGGTAAGTGTGTTAATTTAAAGCTTTATAGGTCAATGATAGGATCTTTGCTTTATCTTACCACAAGTAGACCGTATATCATGTTTAGTGTTTGCTTGTGTGCTAGAGTTCATGCTAATCCCAGAGAATCACACAAACAAGCCATTAAGAGAATCTTTAGATACTTTAGAGACACACATTGTTTAGGTCTTTAGTATCCTAGAAACTCTTCCTTTAGTTTGCATGCTTATTCGGATGCGAATTATGGAGGTTGTAAGATAGATAGAAAGAGTACCTCTGGTACATGTCAATTCCTATGTAGTAGCTCATATCGTGGTTTTCTAAGAAGCAAAATAGTTCAACATTATCAACCACCGAGGCAAAATAAATTTTGGTCGAAAGTTGCTGTGCTCAAGTCCTTTGGATGAAGCAACAACTCTTAGACTATGGAATTGATATAGGTACCATCCCTCTAAAGTGTGACTATACTAGTGCCATTTGTCTCAAAAAGAATCCCATCCAACACTCTAGAACCAAGCACATAGAGATAAGACATCATTTCATTAGAGATCATATCTTGAAAAATGACGTAGTTCTAGAATATGTAGACACCTTAAACCAACTAGCAGATATCTTCACCGAACCTTTAGAAAAAGATTATTTTGCTCTCTTAGGAGAGAGTTAGGGCTTACTAGCCTTTCTTAAACCTTAGAGCCTTTTTGGTGTCTAAATCTTGCTTGAATTTGGTTGATTTCCATGCTTTTGTGTTTTTGCTCCTATATGCGTTTATTCATGTTGCTAGGGGGAGTTTGTATCTATTTTTACTCATACATGAAGATCTCATATCATATACATGCATATCGATTCGATTAAATTCAAATTTTTGGGTACCTTGCAGACAAAAATGTCATTTTTGGTCAAGGCGTATCGATATGAGGTTTCGCGTATCGATATGGGTATTTGGGGCTATGTTTCGATACAGGTAAGCCTGTACCGATACAGATTGAGGATTTGTAAGGCTAAAAACCGTATCGGCACGTAATTTCGGTACGCACAAGTAGTGTATCGGTACGTGTGGTCGCTGAAGTCTTTAAATCTCATTAAAAGAGGGTTTTCCTAATTTTAAACTAAATCTAAGTTTTTCTCCAAAACCCTAGTCCCTTCAAACCCTTTGATTTTCTCACAAATCTTCAAAATCTTTTGAGGGCTTTTGGTTTTTGCATCAAACCCAAGTTAGCATCATCAAGCTTGTGCAAAATCACCTCCTCATTCATTCATAATCCTATATTCAAGGTATAAACTTTTTTCTTTTATTTTCAATTTATTCCATATTTGTATATTGTTTTTCATCAAAAACTATACATCTAGTATGTATACGACATAGTTTTCAAAGATTTTACAAAAAATTCATTCAAATTGAAAGTTTTTTGTTTGAATATAAAATTATACTCGTATATTTTTCTACATTATTTTAGTTTTTCTTTCATCAAAAATTCTTTTTATACTTGCATATTATTTTAAACTATACAACATAGGTTTTTATAATACCTTGACCATTAGATTGTTTATTGGATTGAATGTGATGTTTATGCATACATTATTTTTTGTGGTTTGAAATTGTTTTTCAGGTTTTTCTAATGGCTCCTAAGAAAAGAGGTAGAAAGAAAATTGCATCTAGCTCTTTCAATCCAAATCTTACCGAACAAAATCCTAAAAACAACGGTACAAGGCCAAACCTTACTCAACTTTACCGTCAATGTTTTAATGAACCTAAAAATCCAAATGCTTTCGATCGTTTTAAACATTTTGAAAACTTTAAAATCCACCGTGAACATGTCGTTTCCCTACCTTTCATGACTTTCGATAAATTTCATTTTCGATATCTTGATTTATTAAAGGAATGGAAGTTCATGCCTTTTCTACGTATACCTGGTATTCAATACAAAAACCTTGTCCTTATTTTCTATTCAAATGCCCAATGTATTTACAATCAAGATAAAACCGAGGTTATAGCTCTTGAATCTTATCTTATAGGAAAAACCTTTCATCTTGATTCTAAAATTATAGCCGATCATTTGGGGATGGATGATATTGGTATAAATGATGAAATCAATTTTCCTCATACCTATGGTCGCTCCGTAACCGTTTTAGATGCCCATGAGCGTTTTCTTCACTTCCTTATCACTTGGTGGTTTTGACCATCCAGTGGTAAATGGTCTACCATTCGCCAAGTCGATGACTTTTGGCTTTATTATTTTCGTGAAGAAAAACGTCCAAACCTAGCCCAAATCATCTTTGCCGAGCTAGTTTTCCTTGTCCAAAATTTCTTCACATTTCAAGTTACCTCATTCACCTATGGAACCATGTTGACTCTCAGGGAGGTGTGTAAAATAAATGCTGGAAAAAGGTATAAATGGTATGTATTTGGGCAAGATAAATTGTGCCAAGAGTCTTTTGCGTGCAAGTATACACGGTCGACAAGTAATATAGCTTAGTAAGCTGAGTATCGATCCCACAGAGATTGACTTGGAATTCGATTGCTTGATTGTTACTTGCTTTGGAATAAAAGATTGTTGTTTAAAGAGCTGATTTTAAAATTAAGAAAATAAAATAAAATAGAAACTGAAGTAAAGCATTGGCAAGGAAGGCGTTTTCAAATGAATGATGACTGTTGGCAGGGAATGCCTGGTTTCAACATTGTTCATGCCAGTCGTTATTGGCAAAACTGTCTGGGAATTGTTTGCCGAGTAGATTCAAAAGTAGCAAAGCCTATCTCGATGGTCATTTCCCTAAACTGGCCAAGTAAAAACCCCTATATATCTATAGTGTATGTTTTCCTTAAACCAATTTGATTTAAATACCAATCTATACTCCGTGCGGGTATATTTCACTTCCGAAGTAAGTTTATCTACTTGAACGACTTCTCTCGAAGCTTCTCTCCCAAGTGTTCAACAATTTGATCGTTGCCAACACAAGTCTGTTAAGATATTGGAAGGCAATAAGATAATTGTGCCAGCTCTCGCATTGGCACAGTACCTAGGAAAAATTAAAGTATTCAAAACAGACAAACTTTGCCAAAAGCAGAATTATTATAAAAGAACTAAGGCATAAAAACCAACGTTTAAAACCAAAACATCCCCCTACCAACTATTAAAGTAGTTCATGGTGTGGGGGTTAACCAACAAAAACATCAACATTTTCAACATCACCATCATAAAAAAAACTAAAGATAAACAACTTGTGCAAGGGAATAGGCAGATGAGTCTCTCGGTGCTGCCCTCCACGCCAGGCTCTAGGCCAAGAGGTTGAACCACCCTTCCTCGATTGCATCGACTGTCACTCGCCGCTCTAACACCTCGCTCTGATCACCTCAACCTTCACCGATCTCTCCTCATCAATCGATCACTCTTGCTTGATCAGGTAGTGTATATATAGGCGTGCAAGGGAATGGATTAGGATAACTCTCTCTTCATTTGAAATTTGAATGCTCCATGGATAAGCGATAAGCCTCATCTGATCGGTGTGATAGCTTATCAGGCTAGGGCTAACGTCATCATGTCATGGCCATCATGGCACACTAACTTGGCACGACCTTGCCAACACAGCTTGGCATTACCTTATCTGCTATTTTTCGAAGGCTGTCCAAATGCGATTTTTAAGGAGTCTGAGTGTATCCTATTTTTCGGAGGTTCTTCCTCTCTTGGCATGGCTGCTGGCACACCTCATGCCAATAGATGCTTGGCACACCTCTGATCCTTTCGTGCTCACAGCATCTGGCATTCCTAACTACGTCCATGCGTCCTACGTTCATTTCTCCTACCAAACACCCTACCAACCTACAAAAAGGCCATCACATAAGCATGGGCAACCAACTAACTCCTTGATGCAAATGCATGATACTATGAAGCTAATACAACTAAATGTACTTGAAAACAAGCAAAAGCATATCAAAATAGGCATGAAAAATAATACTTTTGAGGAGGTAACACACCCCCAAACCCAGCTCATTGCTTGTCCTCAAGTAATGCAAGAGAAAAAACAAAAATAGTGGAAATAGTACCTCGGCAAAAGTTTGGTTGGAATGCCAACAAATGTTGGCAAGCAGAGTTTGATTCTAATGCAGCCCTCAAAAATCTCAGTGCACGGTGCCAAGCAGATAGTAATTCAAGTGCAACAATATAACTCTAGTCTAAGTGCATGATTTGTGTGCAAAGTGTGGGCAGTATGTATCTAGTGTCCACTCACTCTCTTAGCCAATTTTACTTCCTAAACTCAAATTATTTTTTTTCTTTTTTTCCTTTTTTTCTTTCTTTCTTGCCTAAGGGTGTTGGCATTATCTTTGGTATTCTTCATGGCACTATTTAACGTGAGTGATAAGAGGGAGCATACCATGAATCCCCACCTTAATCTAGATACCATTAGGCTTTCTCTTCAACTCATACCATAGGGTTTTGGACTTGAGAACTAAGAGGGAGCTACCACGAAGCCCCAAGTAACTTATTATCCCTAGGTAGATGAGAGTTCATTTTTTATTGCCTTGGCAGAACATTGCTGCATTATTTATTTTCTTTTTACCCTGGCATCATTTTTTCTCTTTTTTTTAATCTGAGAATAGTTTCAAACTGTCTAAGTTTTCTAGGGAACTAGATACATATAATGTGTTAAGTGTAAATTCAATTCCCTAAACTAGAGATCAATTGTCATGGCAAACATGGCATACAAATCTACTGGCATGGCAAACTGAAAATTATAAACTCATCATCGGGAAAACAAGTAGATTAAAATAAGCTTGCCTACAGTTGTTAACATACTTCAAATTTAAGCTGAGACAAAATTTTCTTTTTCACTTTTTAATGGTTCGGTATGCAACTAATCTATATAAACTACATGGAAAACAAAAAAGATTAAACATGAAATACATGACGTGGCATAAATTTGAGAAAATGCACACCCCCAAACCCAAGATGTGCATTGTCCTCAATGCATGAAACAACACATATATATAGGAAAAACAAAAAAAAATAAAAATGCATGATCAAGAAAATGCAAATATGAAATGCAAAGGAGTTAGGTAGAAGAAGACTCCCCTTCGGATGAGGCTTCATGCTGTTTGGCACGGGCTTTTTCTTCTCTTTTGGCACGGGTCTTTCGCATGGTTAGGCTCCCACAGTTAGGGGCCATTCCTTTTTTCCTTTCCAGCCCTGCTTTGAGGCAGCAATGGAGGCTCCAAGATCATCCTTCTTCTTGGCAGACTAGGTTGGTGGTGTGACTGGCGCTGGCTTTTCTTTCTTGGCAGGAATCTCTTCTAACTCGAAGGAGGAATCGGTGTTGGTAGTTTCAACGTGCACCTGGGACATGGGAACTGTTGCTTCAAATTCAGAACTGGCAGAAATTACTGGACTTGTATGACTGGCTGGACTAGCAGACTTGATTAGACTGGCTAGCTTTACTAGACTGGCATGACTGGCTGAACTGGCTGGCATAGGGTCACTGGAGCAGGCTCGGCGGGGAAAGATAGAAATACCGGCACCACATCGGGGGAAAGTTTCACAAGTACCTCCCGAATGATGGCATCCCTCTCCTTGGTGTAATGCCTTATTTTTACATTAAGCTCCTCGGTTGTCTCTAATTTTTGGAGGATAATCTCCTGGCGGACATACATTTGGGACAGCACCGCCAATGAGCTTGCTGGCATAGTTTCTGGTACACTGTTGGGATCTGCCTCTGGCTTTGGCTTTGGCGTGGCTGACTTGGCCTTTCCCTTGCCCTTCTCCTTTGGCTCAAAAGCCGTTAGGTTTTTTCAAATAATGGTAGTAATGGTGGTTCCCTTGATTGTTTGGCCGATATCCTCATCCATTCTATGCACTTCATGGCACAAACAAATGTTAGAAATTAACAAACGGGAAAAATAAACTACCTTTACCCTTCTCAGCACATTTATAAGCCTCATCGGTAATAATTTTGCCAACGTTGATCTTGCGTCCTTTGATGGTGGAATGTAGCAAAATCAACCAATCTTCTGAGACGATATCGGTAACAGATTTACCTTGATGAAATGGTTCCATCCTCGCATTTGTGGCTTCAACGCCAACCTATTCACCGTCCGGTGGCCCTTCGATGAAATTGTCCAATCTGTGCCAGGCTCACACAAGTCTGCCAGCAGTTTCTTGCATTTGGTAACGGTCATAGATGCAGTATAGTCGACGTGCTCATCTTCCATAGCATTCAAAGCAAAAAGTGAGTTCACATACCCTTCATCAAAATGCACACATTTACCTCTAATCATCAAGAATGGAGAATCTTTTATGAGATGGGTATAAAACTCTCGCACGAAAGTATCATAGATCTCCCTTTTTTGTTGGCAAAAAGAACTCTAACCATGTATATCGATAATGGCCATGAACTCCAGTGGGAATCCAACGGTGGTGTCAGTTTGGAAGTCAAAGTGTTTCTCTTGCAAAAAGGATCTTGAGGCAAATCCCATCTCAAACTTCTTTTGAATATCTTCTTTGAAGAATCTTTTGAAGGGAAGAGATGACGACGCCATAAAGAAGAAGAGCTTGAATCAGTGATGGAGAAAAGAAGAAGAGAAGTTGAATGGTTTCTTGAATCTTGCTTGAGAAAGAAATTAAGAGATTATGGTTCTTGGGAAATCGGCTAGGGTAAAAAAAGAATAAAGAATGTGGAGTGTTTTTAAGGGGTTTTAATGATGGTAGCCGAAAAGAGGGGGGATAATGATGAAAGTATAAAAGTTTTGATTGGGATAGATGTTAAAAGTGATAAGGTGAAGTGATAAGGAAAGCTTGAAGTGATAAGATAATTATAATGAATTTAAATTTTCCTTAAATTGGGCGGTTAGGGTAAATTTCAAGGATTTTTCTTTCTCTTCTTACGCAAGTTAGGATTTCTTTTCTTTCTTCACACGAAAACTTGTCCATGCCTCTGGCTATATTGACATGGTGCATAGCATCACCCTTGGAAAGTGCTCTAGCTGGCAATGTTCCTGGCAATATTCCTGGCATCAATTCATGTCAAAATTCCTGCACACACTAAATGGAAAATCATGTAACACAGCAAGGGAATAAAAATCGAAAGATAATAAAAAGAAAACAAGAACAAAAACATGATTCCTAAAGAAAAAAAACAACTAATCATAATATTTACAAATAATTTCAAACCTGGAATGCTTCATTCCAATTCTACCAAGAGGATCACCTCATTGCCATGATGTTGCTTACCTTCCAAGTAATGCTTTAGGCGCTGACCGTTCACCTTAAAAATTTCTCCGGTCTGTAAGTTCTTGATATCTACAGCTCCATGAGCATATGGCTTCAAAACTTCATAAGGACCCGTCCATCTTGACTTAAGCTTACTTGGGGAAAGTTTGAGCCGAGAGTTAAACAATAAAACAAGTTGACCTATTTCGAACTGTATTGGCAGGATCCAACTATCATGCCAACATTTTGCCTTCTCCTTGTATATCTTAATGTTCTCATAGGCTTGTGTTCTAAATTCCTCCAATTCATTGAGGTCAAGCAACTTCTTTCCTCCAACAATTCTCCATGCCATGTCAAGCTTACGGATGGCACAATAGGCTTTATGTTCAAGTTCTACTGACAGATGGCAGGGTTTGCAAAAGACAAGTTTGAATGGGGATGTACCCAAAGGAGTTTTAAATGCCATCCTATAAGCCCACAGGGACTCATCTAGTCTCAAGGACCAGTCTTTCCTTGTTGGATTCACAGTTTTTTCCAAAATGTTCTTAATCTCCTTATTGGATATCTCGGCCTGCCCATTTGTTTGTGGATGGTATGATGTGGCGATTCGCTTCTGAATCACATACTTGCATAATGCTTTAGAAATTAATTTACATTTAAAATGAGTACCCTCGTCGTGAATAATCATTCGAGGAGCACCAAATCTAGTGAAAATGTTTTTGTGTAAGAACTTGGCAACAACCTTGGCATCATTTGTTGGCAAGGCAATAGCCTCTACCAACTTTGACACATAGTCAACAGCCACAAGAATATACACATTACCAAATGATGGGGGAAAAGGACCCATAAAGTCAATCCCTCATTCATCAAATAAATCCACTAGCATAATGTTTTGGAGTGGTAATTGGTGTCTGCCAGAGATGTTCCTTGTTCGTTGGCATCGATCGCATGTCTTGGCATACTCGTGGGCATCCTTGTATAGTGTGGGCCAAAAGAATCCTGACTACAATACTTTGGCATCAATCTTTATCCCAACAAAGTGTCCTCCATACGGTGCGGCGTGGCATAGATGCAATATATGTTGCTGCTCGTCCTCTGGCACACACCGGCAAATCACTTGGTCGGCACACTACTTGTACAACATGGGCTCATCCCAATAGTATTTCCTCACCTCTCGTAAAAATCTTTTCTTGGAATCATATGACAAGTCTGATGGCAGAATATTGCTTACCAGGTAGTTGACTATGTCAGCGTACCATGGTATAGCATCGGTTGCAAGCAAATACTCATCAGGGAATTCGTCTCTAATTATAGTGGACTTACCATCCTCAATGTGATGCTCCAACTGAGAGAGATGGTCAGCTACTAAGTTTTCGCTGCCTTTCTTATCTCTAATCTCCAGGTTGAAATCTTGAAGTAAGAGCGTCCATCGGATTAGTCTAGGTTTGGCATCCTTTTTTGCCAAGAGATATTTCAACGTCGAATGATCTGTATAAACCATAACCTTATTACCAATTAGATAAGATCTAAATTTATGAAAATCAAATACAACCGCAAGGAATTCTTTCTCGGTTGTAGAGTAATTCAGTTGTGCTTCATTCAAGGTTCTGCTGGCATAGTAGACGGCATGGAACATCTTGCCAAGATATTGTCCCAAAACTGCTCCAACGGCATAATCGATGGCATCGCACATGAGCTCAAAGGGCTCATTCCAATTCGGTGCCACGACTATGGGGGCATTAATCAATCTGTCTTTGAGCTCCTAAAATGCTCTCAAATAAGAATCATCAAATGCAAAAGTGGCATTATGTTCCAACAATGAGCATAAAGGTTTAGCGATTTTTGAAAAATCTTGAATAAATCATTGATAAAAACCGTCATGACCTAAAAAACTCCTTATACCTTTAACACTTGTTGGAGGTGGTAATTGCTTAATTACCTCCACTTTGGCTTGATCAACTTCTAGTCCTCTCTTGGTTACCTTATGACCGAAAACAATGCCCCCATTCACCATGAAGTGCCATTTCTCCCAATTCAACACTAGGTTTGTCTCTATGCATCTCTTTAAAACTTGCTCCAGGCTACGGATACATTCCTCAAATGTTACACCAAACACTGAGAAATCATCCATGAATACTTCCATGTTATGCTCAATCATATCAGAGAAAATGGCCATCATGCAACGTTGAAATGTTGTTGGCACATTACACAATCCGAATGGCATCCTTCTAAAGGCAAATGTCCCATATGGAGATGTGAACATGGTCTTCTCTTGGTCGTCAAGGGCGATGGCAATTTGATTATATCTCGAATAACCATCTAAAAAATAGTAAAAAGCATTACCTGCCAACCTGTCCAACATCTGGTCAATGAAAGGCAATGGGAAGTGGTCCTTCCTTGTAGCCTTGTTCAACCTTCTGTAATCCATTCACACCCTCCATCCAGTGATGGTTTTAGAGGGATTCAATTCAGTCTTACTATTTTGGATCACAGTCATGCCACCCTTTTTTGGCACACATTGCATCGAGCTAACCCAAGAGCTGTTGGAAATGGGATAAATGATCCCGGTATCCAACCATTTTATGCTCTCTTTCTTTACAACCTCTTTTATGCTTGGGTTTAGTCACCTTTGGCCTTCAATGGTCCTGCCATTGAATTCCTCTAGTATGATCCTGTGCATGCAAATGGTTGGGCTAATACCTTGGATGTCTACCAAGGTCCAACCCAACGCTTTCTTATAATCATTTAGTATTGCCAGTAGTCTTACCTCCTGATCATGAGTGAGATCAATGGCAATAATCACTGGCAAAGTCGAGTTCTTACCTAAATAAGCATACTTTAAGTGTTCTGGCAGGGGTTGAAGCTTCAACTATGGTGGTTCCTCAATTGATGGTTTCAGCTTCTTTATTTATCTACCGGCCAACTAGAGTGGCTCGAAGTAACTTACACCTTCATCCTCCAAGGATGATTCCTCAGGTTCCTCAAACAGTTCAGCTATGCCATCAAGCATGTCGTCATCACTTGCTATATCCTAGCACAACTATGCCATGTCCAAAGTAAAGATGACTCCACCATTTCATCAGCTTGACATTCATAAGGTTCATCTGCATACTTCAAAGCTTGAAACACATTAAAAGTAACATGTTGATCATTCATTCTCGTGGTTAGTTCCCCTTTATGAACATCAATAAGAGCCCTGCCAGTAGCAAGAAACGGCCTACCCAAAATAATTGGCACATTAATATCAGCTTCATAATCCAAAATGATAAAATCAGCTGGGAAAATGAATTTTTCTACCTTCACCAACACATCCTCAATCTTACTCTTGGGATATGCATAGGATCGGTCTGCCAGTTGAAGTGTCATCGTGGTAGGTCTTGCATCTATGCCAAGCTTCTTGAAAACTGATAGTGGCATCAAATTGATGTTGGATCCCAAGTCGTACAGTGCCTTTCCTATGAACTTGTCTCCAATTGTGTAAGGAATAGTAAAACTCCCTAGATCTTTTAGATTTGGTGGCAATCGATTTAGGATCCTAGCACTGCATCCCTCAGTGAGAGCAACAGTTTCAAATTCTCCCAACTTTCTCTTTTTGGACAAGATGCCCTTCATGAATTCTACATAGTTGGGCATTTGTTCAAGGGCTTCCACCAATGGAATGTTAATTTGCAACTGTTTAAGCACTTCCAAAAAAATGCTTAAATTGTTGGTCCTGCTTATGCTTTTGAAGTCTTGCTGGAAATGGTGGTGGTGGATATACATATGCTAGCGTTGCTGACTTTGCCGAGGCAGTGTTGGCATCTGTTTTGGCATCAGTCTACTTATCATCATTGTTGGCACTGGAACTGGCATCCTGTTTGGCACTCTTACTGGCATGATCGCTGGCATCATCTACTTTCTCCTTATTTACTTCTCTGGGTATGTCTGCTGGCACAAGCTTCGCATCCTGCTGCTTGGCAGCCATGTCTGTTTCACACTACTTACCACTCTAAAGAGTTATTGCCTTGCATTGTTCATTTTCTTTGTGCCAAGCATCTTAAGTGTCACTTGGCAAAGTACCTTGGGGTAGATTGCTAAGTGCATTAGCAATCTGCCCAATTTGTATTTCCAGGTTCCTTACTGATGCCGCCAAACTTTGGACTGTTACTTCATTTTGCTCCATATATTGTGTAAGATCTCCTATTTGGTTGCTTCCTTGCCTTTGATGGAAATTGTTCTGAGCTTTTTGTGGCATGGTATTTTGATAAATGCTGGCATGGCATTGTTGTTCCGCCGTTGGATGTTTTGGCGTAGGGCATTGTAGTGATTACCTCCTTGATTTCCTCAAGCTATGTTTGGGTGCTATCTTCAACCTGCATTATAGGTATTAGCATTATAAAAACAACCGGCATTCCTAATAAAATTTACCGACTCATGATTAATAGGGCATTCATCCACATGGTGGTTTTCTCCACAAATGGTGCAAAATGGATCCAGTGCTTTGACTTCTTGGGCCTTATTGTTCTTTTGCAATGTTCTCATCATGCTAGTGAGATTGGAAATCTCAGCATGAATGGACGTGAGTTCATCAACTTTCAATTTCCCACTGGCTTTAGTCCCGGTTCCAAGTCTAGCAACAGGATACTCGAAGTCATTGATCGAAATTCTCTCAAAATATCAACAGCCTCAGTGTACTTCTTATCAAGCAATGATATGGTTGCTGAAGTATCCACAATAGTCCTTGTTTGTGCATTCAATCCGTTGTAGAAGGTTTGTATTTGGGTCCAATTTGGGAACCCATGCATTGGACACCTTCTCAACAAATCTTTAAATCTTTCCCAGCCTTCAAAAAGAGTTCCATCCTCGGCCTATTTAAATGTAATAATTTCACCATGCAACTTGGCAGTGAGTGTTGGTGGCTAAAACTGCGTCAGGAACTTCTGGCAAAGGTCTGCCCAAGAAGTAACTGATCCTGGTGGCAAAGAATTGAGCCATGCCTTGGCTCTGTCTCTCAAGGAAAAAGTAAACAATTTTAGCTTCACTGTATCTCCAGATACTCTAGTTTGTTGAAATAGTTGGCATATCTCCATGAATTGTTTGAGATATTGTATCGGGTTTCCAGTAACTGCTTCATCGAATTGACCTACATTCAAAAGAGTGGATTATTACGGGTTTAAGTTTAAAGTTAGGCTCATCGGCATCAATGCCAATAAGTCCTAGCATGAGATTTGCAATGTTAGGTGTTGAATGTTCTCGGATTGGCCTCTCTTCTTCTTCAACCATATTTGGGACGTTAGGAGGTGGTGGTGCATTGTTATTAGGCTGATTGTTAATGGGTGGATCATTATTCACCACACCATTCCTCTGATTGCCTTGATTCATTTCTCGGTATCGCCTCTTTAACCTTCACAAGGTTCTCTCAATTTTCGGATCGAGTGGACACTCGTCCACCACTGGGTGGTTTCTGATCATACACCAGTGAAAACAGAGATGAAAACAAAAACAAAACAAGTAAAAATTTCAAAACAATCAAATTCGTTGCAAACCCCGACAACGGAACCAAAAACTTGTTGACTCTCAGGGAGATGTGTAAAATAAATGTTGGCAAAAGGTATAAATGGTATGTATTTGGGAAAGATAAACTGTGCCAAGAGTCTTTTGCATGCAAGTATACACGGTCGACAAGTAATACAGCTTGGTAAGCTAAGTATCGATCCCACAGATATTGACTTGGAATTCGATTGCTTGATTGTTACTTGCTTTGGAATAAAAGATTGTTGTTTGAAATAGCTGATTTTAAAACTAAGAAAATAAAATAAAATAAAATAGAAACTAAAGTAAAGTTTTGGAAAGGAAGGTGTTTTCAAATGAATGATGACTGTTGGCAGGGAATGCCTGGTTTCAACGTGGTTCATGCTAGCCGTTATTGGCAAAACTGTTTTGGCATTGTTTGCTGAGCAGATTCGAAAGTAGCAAAGCCTCTCTCGATGGTCAGTGCCCTAAATTGGCCAAGTAAAAACCCATATATCTCTATAGTGTATGTTTTCCTTAAACCAATTTGATTTAAAAACCAATCTATACTCTGTGGGGGTAGATTTCGCTTCCGACGTAAGTTCATCTACTTGAACGACTTCTCTCGAAGCTTCTCTCCCAATTGTTCAGCAACTTGATCGTTGCCAACACAAGTCTGTTAAGATATTGGAAGGCAATAAGCTAACTGTGCCAGCTCGCATTGGCACAATATTTAGGGAAAATTAAAGTATGCAAAACAAACAAACTTTGACAAAAGCAGAATTATTATAAAGGAACTAAGGCATAAAAACCAACGTTTAAAACCAAAACATCCCCCACCAACTATTAAATTAGTTCATGGTGTGGGGGTTAACCAACAAAACCATCAACGTTTTCAATATCACCATCATAAAAAAAACTAAAGATAAACAACTTGTGCCAAGGGAATAGGTAGAGGAGTCTCTCGATGCAGCCTTCTGCGCCAGGCTCTCAACCAAGAGGTTGAACCACCCTTCCTCAGCTGCACCAATTGTCACTCGCCGCTCCAACACCTCACTCTAATCACCTCGACCTTCACCGATCTCTCCTCCTCATCAATCATCTCTCTTGCTTGATCGGGTAGTGTATATATAGGCGTGCAAGGGAAGCGATTAGGATAACTCTCTCTTCATTTGAAATTTGAATTCTCCATGGATAAGAGATAAGCCTCATCTGATCGGTGTGATAGCTTATCAAGCTAGGGCTGACGTCATCATGCCATGGCCATCCTTGCATACTAACTTGGCACGACCTTGCCACACAGCTTGGCATCACCTTATCCGCTATTTTTCGGAGGCTGTCCAAATGCGATTTTTAAGGAGCCTGAGTGTATCCTATTTTTTTGAAGGTTCTTCCTCTCTTGGCATGGCTGCTGACACACCTCATGCCAGCAGATGCTTGGCACACCTCTAATCCTTTCGTGCCCACAGCATTTGGCATTCACCTTGGCATTCCTAGCTACATCATGCATTCATTTCTCCTGCCAAACACCCTACCAACCTACAAAAGGGCCATAAAAACAACCTTTCACGCAAGCATAGGTAGCCAACTAACTCCTTGATACAAATGCATGATACTATGAAGCTAATGCAACTAAATGTACTTTAAAACAAGAAAAATCAAATCAAAATAGGCATGAAAACAATACTTTTGAGGAGGTAACATACCACCTTGAGCTATATGTTCTACAAGCTTAATAGACTGCTCTTACGACCTTGCTTCACCGTTCACCGACCCAATTGATGATCACTCTCTCAGGCGTGCAAAGTTCACCATCTACAATGGTGAATGGATTCGTATTGCGGATCTCCCTTGTGATGCTCAACCCGATCCAGTAGTCGTTCCTTCAATTAATCAAGAAGCTCTAGTTGCTCCACCTCTGCCTTCCCTTGATGCTCTAATTGCTCCATCTTATACATATAATATCATATTAGGACTTGAGTTTTATGCACCTATGTTATTTGTTTTTGAAATCTTATGCTTTATGTTTATTTTGTTTTGGATTATGGTTTTATGTTTTTAAGTTGAATTTATTATGTTGCTTTGAACATTGCTTTGAATTTAATGATATTTATGTTGTTTATTTATGCTCGGAATACTTTATTGTGTATATCTTGCTTTATTTATCCTATTGATTTTGATCTAACAAAAAAAGGGAGAAGTAAAATAGATAAAATTTTTCAAAAATATATCTTTGAGCCTTAAAGAATGAGGAGTAATTTCAAAAGTCTTAAAAATTTATTTTGGGTTTTGTTATATAAAAAGGGGGGATTGTAAACTAAATTTGATTTTGATATAACAATGATTTTCAAGGACTTATTTGTAAAATTGAATAAACTTTTAAGTACTCAAAATTACTCACAAAATGACAAGGATTCGAACTAAAATTGTTTCTAAGTCAAAAACTAGAACCCCAAAATATTTTTTAAGTGTTTTCATACTCAAATAACCAATTTGGTCCAGGTGTATCGATACGCTCTTAGCCATATCGATATGGTCCTTAGCCACTGGAGTTCCTTTTAAATGAGATAACTATTGTGTATCGATATGATCTTGCCTGTATCGATACGGTCTTTAGCTACTAGAATATCTTTTTAAACGAGATGGCTATTGGGTACTGATACGCGTATAGCCGTATCGATACACCACTCTTATATGGGAACCAAATAAGCTTTGAATATCGGTACGACTTTATGCGTACCGATACGGGGTGTTCAGATTTGATAAATCTTTTGTAATAAATTTTTAACCGTTCAATTGTCAGTTTTATTGGCACCATAATTTTTGAAAAGTGGTTATACCGTACTGATACGCCCTTAGTCTTACCAATACGAGTTTCCACTTATCTTTTCTCAGAATCCAGTGAGTAAAACTTGTACCGATACGGTACTTCTCGTATCGATACGTCTTTGTAAAACAAGCTTTTCGTATTGATATGCCCTCCCGCGTATTGATACCCCTTTGTACAATGGCTCTTTCTTCTTTTGGCAGGTACTGATACGGCAGCCTGTCGCAACCCTTTTGTATGAATCCCTAATTTCTTCCCCTGGATTGTCTCTGATTTGATTCGGATTGAGCCGAATTAAAGCCATGGCTTCAATTTAGGGATTATCTTTTGACTTTGCTTTTATCTTGGAATTTAATCCATGTTTGCTTCCTTTTGCATGTTTTTGATGGCTTTGATTGTCGAGGGAGATCCAGCAAGGGGTGAACAGTGACAGAATCAGCTCTGGTGCTCGCTGGAGAAGATGAAACGATTGGCTGAAGTTGAAACGTCGCGCACGTGGCTGCCACACGTGAGTGATAATCCGCGTGCCTTCCTCTGGAGCGATTTGGGCCATTAGATCTCGTCCAGACTAACAGTTGGGAGATGAAGTGCTTATTCTTCTCCAGCTGGCGTGATCTGTGTCGTTGGATCAATCCCCTGATCCAACGGTTGTCCTTCGACTGTGCAAGAAGCAAAGAAGGAAGATTAGGGTTCCTTTCATTTGAACCGAGTCAAACAGGCCCTTATTATGTATATATATTTTTTAAAATAAACAAATTTAGTGTAATGGGCTTTATTTAATGGACTCTTATATTTAATGGGTTTTATACAAATGGACTGCCTATGTATTTTTTTATATTTTGGGTTTTATACTAACTATTATACTAACTATTATATTAACTATAACACTAAAAAAAGTATATACAATGATAATACTATTACCTTAACAATATTATATGTCACATAACAATAATACTAATAACAATGTATCACCAATATATAACAATTATACTAATTATGAAAACAATAACAATATAACAAAAGTGAAAATTTTGTGACAACACCTGCCCCTTTTGGTCATTCTAGTGAAACAGGAATAGAGCAAAGAACAAAGGACACTGATTTTCACCAATTGCCGATCCTGTCACCACTCAATGTCTGAATAGACTGGCGGGTTCCACTCTCCTCATGCTCGAACGAATAAGCAGGTTCTATTCTCCTTATGCCCAAATAGATAGCCAAGTCTTCCTTTGGGTTTTCAACTTAAGTCTTCCTTTGGTTTCAAAACGCCCTTTACAGGTTTTCATTTTGAATCATTTTTTCTTTTCTTTTCTTTTCTTTTTCTTTTTTTTCTTTTTCTCTTTTTCTTTTTTTCTTTTCCTTTTCTTTTTCTTTTTTTCTTTTTTTTTCTTTTTTTTCTTTTTTTTTCTTTCTTCCTTTTCTTCTTCTTCAGACATAATACTTTTTGACTGAATCCGAGTTTATCGGGCTCTGAAGTTCATCTCCATCCATTTCAGCCAAAATTAATGCCCTACCTAAGAAAACCTTTGTTACAACGTAAGGTCCTTCCCAATTTGGTGCCCACTTTCCTCAGGAATCACTTTGAATTGGCAATCTCTTCTTTAATACCAAATTACCTTCTTGGAATTCTGTCGGGCGAACTTTCTTCTCATGTGCCCATATCATCCTTTTTTAGTATATCTGCCCATGACACAATGCCTTCAACCTTTTTTCATCGATTAGATTCAGTTGATCATATCTCGCTTGAATCCATTCTGCCTCCTCTAATTTTGCTTCTATTTAGACGTAGAGCGATGGAATCTCTACCTCAATTGGCAATACTGCTTCTACTCCGTACACCAAAAAAAATGGTGTTGCCCCAGTGGATGTTCGCACTGCAGTTCGGTATGCATATAAGGCAAATGGTAACTTCTCGTACCAGTCTTTATATGTGTCAACCATTTTTGCGACTATCTTCTTGATATTTTTATTTGCAGCTTCCAATGCCTCATTCATCTTTGGGCGATATATCACTGAATTATGATGTTTGACATTGAACTACTCACAAACTCCTGGTATCATCTTATTATTCAGATTAGAGGCATTATTAGTTATGATACTTTTAGGTAAGCCATATCGACAAATGATCTCCTTTTTCAGGAATTCGCAAACTGTAGATCTAGTGACATTTTCATACGAGGTTGCTTCAACCCACTTTATGAAGTAGTCGATAGCTACCAGAATAAATCGATGTCCATTTGACGCCTTTGGATGAATTTGACCGATGACATCTATGCCCCACATGGAGAATGGCCAGGGAGCTGACATAACATGGAGTGACTGAGGAGGTGTGTGAACCTTATCAGCATAAATTTAGCATTTGTGGCATTTGCGAGAATAATTGATGCAGTCTCCTTCCATAGTTGACCAATGATATCTGAAGCGCATGATTCTTCTGGCCATGGTGAGACCGTTAGGGTGAGTTCCACAAACTCCCTCATGAACCTCTTCTAGGATCAACTAAGCTTCTTTTGCATTCACACATCTCAAAAGCACCTGATCTCGACTTCTCTTGTACAAAATTTCTTTATCAAGAACATACCCCGATGCCAATTTCCTTATCATTTTCTTCTTGCTTTTAGTTGCTTAAGATGGGAATTGCTGAGATTTCATATACTGCAGAATATCGTAATACCATGGCAAGTCATCTGCTTCTTCTTCCACGTCATAGCAATGAGCTGGGGAGTCTAACATTTGCAATTTGATAGGCATCATCCTAGAACCTTCACTTGCCTTAAACATGGCGGCTAAAGTAGCTAAGGCATCAACCATCTGATTGTCTTCTCTGGAAAGATACTTCAAGGTGATCTCATCGAATTCTTTGGTTAATTCAAGGACCAACTTGTGATATTCTATCAGTTTTGCATCTTTCGTCTCCCATTCGCCTCGTATCTAATAGATAACTAATGCTGAGTCTCCAAAAACCTTCAAATTACGTATTTTCCTTTGAATAGCCTCTTTTAGTCCCAATACGCAAGCCTCATATTCTACCATATTATTGGTGCAGAAGAATTTCAAACGACAGGTGAAGGGATAATAACCTCTTCCGGTGAAACCAAAACAGCCCCAATGACACGTCCTAAAGTGTTTGCAGCACCATCAAAGTTCAAGATCCATGATTCTGTTGGAACCTAAACATCTTCTAAAATACACATCATCTCTTCGTCAGGAAAATTAAAATTTAATGCTTCATAGTCATCACATGTGCGGCTTGCTAAAAAGTCAGCTATGGCACTCCCTTTTACCGCTTTCTAACTTACATATTGGATATCAAACTCTGACAATAACATTTGCCAACGTGTTAATCTTCATGACAGGTTTGGAGCTTCCATCATGAACTTTAAAGAATCCAATTTTGAAATTAGCCACGTAGTGTAATATAGCATATACTGCCTAAGCCTCTTAGCTGCCCATACCAAGGCACAACATAGCCTCTCTATTGAGGAGTATCTGGTCTCGCAGTCAGTGAACTTCTTGCTCAGGTAATATATTGCTTTTTCTTTCTTTCCAGCTTCATCATGTTGTCCCAGCACACAACCCATAGAATTCTCATAAACTGTCAAGTATAGAATCAATGGTTTCTCTGGAACTGGCGGTACTAGCACAGGGGAATTAGTTAACTGCTCTTTGATTCTTTCTAAGGCTACCTGACATTCTTCATTCTATGTGTGTAACACCCCTAAATAGGGCTTAGAATGTTACCACCATTTAGAATTCCTAAATAGTTGAATCATGACTTAATTGAATAGAATTAAGAAATCAATTATAGTGAGCAAAAGAAAGAAAATGAATGTCAATCGATTAAGGATTGAAAATAAAAGATATAAAAAGAGAAGAGGCAAATTAAGAGGATCAAAATGAATCATTGGAAACCTTGTGCAATGCATGCTAAATTATAATAAAAAAATGGACATGACACATGTCCATTACTCCATGTCTTAGCCGGCCACTATGGAGGGGTAATACCCATCTTCTTTCTCATTATTCATCACCAATTAAGAAAGAAAAGTGAGGGAAAGGAGAGAAAGCTCTATTGTTTATCCATGGAGTGTTGAGGAACTACTTGGATTGAGTTTGGTTAGAGGTTAAATTCAGTTAGGGTTCAGGTTAAGAAAGGTAATCACATGCTATTTCAATTGATTTTATGTTTGAATTGTTGAATTTGTGATAACATAGGTTACTAGAAATTTGAAATGAAATGTTGTTGTAAGAATTGAATTGTTAAAACATGTAATTGAACTATGGAACTAATGAATTGAACATAATCATGATTAGGTAATGTAATTAAGGTGTTAAACAAGCTAAATTGTTAGTAACCAATGCTGGAAAATATGGGAATTATGAACATGATAGAAAACAGTCTTGTTAGGGACTGTTTTGGTTATAGAAATTGAGCAAACATGTTAGATGAACTTAGAACTCTGTTTTGATCATGTTACTGGGTAAAGAGAAGATTGAACATGTGTTTCTGGAAAATGTGACTACACCTAATTGTAGTTAAATTAGGTAATGCACTGCCTAGTGGATGAATTGATGTGTAAACGTGCAAAATTAAGCAACTTAACCAAATTACTATGTTTTGGCCACCTTGAAAAATGAATTAACATTAACTAAACATGTTTAGGATTTCATATGAAATGAATTCTAGGGACAAAACATTGGTTAAAATGAATTTAAGGAATTAAAATGTGAATAGGTGCAATCTGCCCAGAATTGCTATGTTCTTGGCAGTAACTTTGAAATTTCACCAAAATTTGTATAGATCAAATTGAGGGATGAAATTTTAGTGACATGATCCTTAGTATGTCTACTTTCATTAGGTGAAAACAGAACTGAAATCTGGGTCCTATGCTGGAAAATATAATTAGAAATAGCTGGATAGTACAAACTGTCCAGACAGTGTAAATGCCCTGTCTTTGAACAATAAACTGTATTAATTGGCTAAGAACTAAAATGCAAGCCTTATATGGTCATAAATAAAATTTTTTTATATTTCCAACGGTGTAAATTAATCGAAATTCCGACGTACGGATTAAAAGATATGACCATTTAAAGGGACAATGTGCGAACCGCTAGGCAGCAGTGTCCTGGGCAGTTTGGGACTGTTTTTACACCTAGAAACAAAATGTTTCCAAAACAGTTTTGGGACATTGTAATCTGTCCAGTTATGTTCTAAAATGAGTTAATAACAATATAGATATGAACAAGTAAGAAACGCTTAAAAGAAAGCATAAAAGCAATAGCTAAATGTTAGGTACAAATGTGGTAACATTGCTACTATATATGTGTGAATTTATGTGCATGTTTTGGTGAATTGTATGTATTATGCTTGCTAGACCAAGGGCAGCAAGTTGTGGAAGAGGAAGAAAAGAGTGGACATCCCAAAGCAAGAGGCAAAGGGATTTGGATACAAGACAAGTGATTAGCTAGGAGTATAGTGAGTGTAACTATCCTTAGGGTTAGGACTTAGGTCCTAACCAACCTTGCTATTGTAATAATTCAATTACATTGCCATGTAACATGACCTAATATATATTTGGCTAATTAAGGGGAAAATGATATGAATGACAACTTGTTTGATGCCATGTTCTACTTGTTTACTTGATTGTTAAGCAAATGAAATGAAATGCTTGTCATGTTGCATTGCTTATGCCAAAGGTAAGAAATGGCATGCTTGCTTGGAGAATAAGGTACGCACATTGCATACATATGAATGTGTTTGTGATTGATATGCATGAATGGTTTGAAATGAAATGAACAATGGTGCCGCCTTGTGTTCATGCCATTCGAATGGCATGGATGAACTTGTCTTGGGAGTTAAGACTCCATAAGCCTAAGGGCTTGGCCTTTGAATGGCATAATCATGTCTTGATTAAAGAATTGTATAAAGCTTGAATGAAATTGATAATCAAACAACCTTGGTAGCTAGTTTGGATAGATAGGAGGGCATGCCTTAGAATCTAGAGCTCATATTGGCACTACGGTGCATATTGACACTACGGTGCATATTGGAACGACGGTGCATTTTGGCACTACGGTGCATATTGGCACGACGGTGCATATTGGCACTACGGTGCATATTGGCACTTCGGTGCATATTGTTGAAGATTTGATTATCTAGTGAACTACTTACCAAGGGTGTTATAAGATGAATTAATAACTTGAAATGAACATTGTTTGCTTTGGTTGTGTAATGTGAACATTACTTGTTTTGTAAGATTCTTGAATGAACATCCTTGCCTTGAAAGATAACACATGAATGATTGTATAACTAGTTACTTCACATGAAAGAAATGCATAGATGATGTTATTGTGCAAGAATGCATACTTGGTACCTAGTGTTTTTTATTGCTTGTCTCTTAAGCAATAATTCGAATAGTATGTTATGGATACATGATGGATGTTGCAATGTTGAATGTGTGATATGTGAAGCTTGCCTATGTTTACCCTATTCATTCGAATAGTATGTGACATGTAGTGGTAACCTTTATTCTTTGAAATACTTGTAATCTTGGATATGTATACTTGAAATTGGCTAGACTTAGTGCTACCTCACTAAGTACATAACTTGTACTTACCACTATGCTCTTCATTCTTCCCATAACAGATTAATGACACTTTCAAGAGGATATCTTGAACTCAAAGCAACGTTTTGAAGAAAGCTTGAAAGTATGATTTCATACTCTTTGTATGCTCCTAGTTTGGTGGCACTAGAACTTGTAATAGTTATCCTTGAACATGCATTTTGGGTGTATATATATGACTAGTATATGTAATGTTCTGTTGGGCCTATCATTTAACCAACCTTGAATACCTTAAACTATGTATATCAACTATGTTGATATGTATATAATAAGCAAGATGATGTGCAAATTGTGAAGTGATCCAATGATTGATGAAACCTTGTATAATTCGAATGCTAGACCAAAATTGTATGATCATGCATTTGTTCTTGTGGCCATTGGTATGATTCGGCAATGCTTGGATTGGAGCTAAGGTATGTACAAGCATGCATTAACAATGTTCCTAGCTAAGGATGCCATGAAATAGTTTGTCTTGTTTGAAAAAGAAACAAATGAAATGTGTTAAGTGATCACCTAGTTATTCGAATAGGTATATGAACATGTAATAAGAATGTAAGTTGGGCCACGTCTAATAGAAATCTATTGTGAAGTATGCCATATTTGTCATTGTTGTTCGATTGGTGTATGTGTATTGAAATGGAATGGTGAATTGTAACATGATAGTGGTAACTTAGGATATAAGTATGAAATGAAACAAATTAGTACCTAAATTAGCATGCTAAGTGTGTTTGTTTTGATTAATGTGGATTACTTGTATGTCTTGTATGGTTATGATGAGGTTACTTGCGTCGCAAGTTATCTATATCGAGGTTACTTGTTCGACAAGTAACCTATCTCTTGCTTTGTTCTCGCTTTGGTAACGCTCCTGATCCGGATTACGGCTAACCCGGGGATGGGGTGTTACAATGTGTCTGGGTTATTCTTCCTAATTAGCCTGACCATTGGATCATATTTATCAGTTAACTGGGAGATAAAACGGGCGATGTAATTTAACCTCCCTAGGAAACCCTGAACCTCCTTATGTGTTTGAGGTGGTGGGAGTTCTTGTATGGCCTTAATCTTATCAGGATCAATCTCAATTCCTCTCCTGCTTACCACAAATCCTAATAATTTTCTAGATGTAACCCCAAATGTACACTTGTTTGGGTTAAGCTTTAGCTGGAATTTCCTCAACCTTTGATAGAGTTTATGTAGGTTCACCAAACATTCCTCTTTAGATTGGGATTTGGCGATCATATCGTCCACGTATACTTTTATTTTTCTGGTGCATCATATCATGAAAAAGGGTGACCATAGATCTTTGGTAGGTTGCCTCTGCATTCTTTAAACAAAAGGGCATTACCTTATAGCAAAAGGTTCCCCACAATGTTATGAAGGTAGTCTTTTCCATATCTTTTGGGAAATTGTCTTTGGGGCTTGCTCTATTGAGGTCCCTGTAATCAAACTGCTTCTATTGAGGTCCCTGTAATCAACGCACATGTGTACTTTTCCATATTTTTTAGGGACTGGGACGATTTAGCCACCCATTCTGAATATTTTGCTACTTCGAGAAACCCTGCATCAAACTGCTTCTTCACTTCATCTCTAATCTATAGGAGCATCTCGGCTTTCATCCTTCTTAGCTTCTGCTTCACAGGCTCACATCCCACCTTTATAGGAAGCCAATGTACAACTATATTAGAGTCAAGACCAGGCATGCCTCAGCAAGCCCTGATGCCCAGGCAGATGAACCTTACTTTGGCAACTGAGGATGCCATGACAACTGCCACATAAGAGGCAACACCAGCCATATGCATTCAACCATCACGAATCGAAAAATGAACCAAGCAATTGGTACGAAGGAAACACATCATTCAAGGTGACAAACTTTCATACTAACTCATTTGCATTTTATTTTAATTTTTCCATACATTGAGGACAATGCTTCTCTCGAGTTTCGGGGGGTATTGGTTTCTAGTTAGTTTCATGTTTAGTTGCATTCATAATTAGTAATAGCATATAGGTTGCATATGTTACTTGTCATGCCTTTGATTGAATTTAATTGCTTAAACTTGTTGAATATCCGATGATGAATTTTTGCCACTACACTTAATTGAAAGAACCTTTAAATTTTAGGATTGCATGAAAAGAACTTAGAATTTTACTATGATACTAAACATTATGAACACGGTTGTGGCTTGTTGATTAAGAGAAACTTGGTGAACTTAGGTTGCTTAAAATTTGGGTAAAATTTAAATTTAAAATTAAAAGTTAATTTCTTGCTAGAGGTGCCCAAACTGGCTCTAGTAGTTGCACATTAAAGATATCGCTAGAGGTGCCCGAAATTGGCTCTAGTCGACAAAAAATTAATTAAAATAAGAAATTGCTTGCTTTGCTAGAGGTGCCCGAAATTGGCTATAGTAAAAATATGACAAAATACCCCGGTAATTAAATTAATAAAAGCCTATTGTTCACATAGAATCTTGAAAATCAACTTGTACACAACTACGCACACACATTATCACGAGCATTATAATTTGGTTTCGGGTAATTTTTATGTTATTCGAAGAATTCAAAAGGTGATCATACTTTGTGGCACGGTTTTGAGGTTTGAAGGCAAATTTAAAGCATGTCTTTGATGATTAAAGTCTTGGCAGGTAATTGTTAGATTTGCATTGCTTGAGGACAAGCAATAGTTCGAGTTTGGGGGTGTGTTAAGTGTTCAAAAGTGCTATTTTTATAACCCTTTTTACTCATATTATTGTTAGACTTAGGCTCATTTTAGTTGCATTATTAGGCATTCATGCATGTTTTTATGATTTCCTTCACCGTCATGCTTAATTTCATAATTTAGTTGATTTTGTGGAAAAAGGTATTGCTGGTGTGTGTTTTAGCGTGTGCATGATCTAATTGCCCAAGCGAGTAGGAGATTGTCTGGAATCTAAGGAAGGAAACTAAAGGATCTGCCAAGGCAATCGAAGCTGCTTTCCAAATGCCAAACTAGAGGGTCTTCCAAGGCAATCGAAGCTGTCTTCTACATGCCATGCTGAGCAGATTGCTAAGGCATGTCGGGACAAATCCACCTCATCAGGGATAAGCACGAAAAGCAAGAGATAAATCCCAAAGATTTGGACTTCCATGTAGCATTTAATGAAGATTTAAATTCAGATTTATGAGGAGTTCTTGGAGATAAAAGGGAGATTAAATTCCAAGAGTTTTAGGAAAAGTTTTTGGAGGAATTAATATATACTAAAAGAGATTTATTTCTTTTATTTTATTTAATTCCAACTTAACTTTCTCCTCAAGAAAGACTTTGACCTAGCAAACTCTTATAAATAAGAGACATGGCCGCCTACTTCAAAGGAGAGGTGCGATTGGGAGAGAAAATCCTAGGGGTTGTTTCGCTTTCTTCTTCTTTATTTTGTTTCCATTAGATTCATGTTTAGGGATTTTCTTCTTAAGTTTATTTTGTGCCCAGCCATGAACTAAACTTATTTGGCTTGGGTTATTGTGTTTTTGTGGTTGTGAAAACGATTGGATTTGTTTAGGTATTGAGTTTGCAATTTTACTTCAAAGTTTTTTCATTCTTGGTTCTTAAATTCTTCAAGTGAATTGGGAGAGGATATCGTGAATTCATCCATTTATCTAATATCAGGAGAGTTAGATTCAAGAAACAAATTAGCATTATTTTCATACAATCGATCGATGGTGAAGACTAATTCGACTTAGGGATAAGTTGCGAATTTTAATGGCTAAAGGGAGCGCAAGATAAGTTGTTGTCCACCCTTGGTTCATGCAGTGATGTATTATCAAGGCATGCACAATTAATAGTGTTTCAAGTTAGGGATAATAAGAAACCATTGAAGAACGCTTCGCCGAACTTTGAAGGTTGTTGCCCAGGCAATCGCTCCAGTCCCAATTGCCCAGGCACTCACAGAACTGCCCAGGCAATCGCAAAATAGCCCAGGCAATCTGACTGGATTCAATTGTTGAAGCGATTGAGTTACTCTAGCACTCAATAACCACGACAGTCCATTCGATTATCACAGCACGACTCACGATAACCCGGCCTACTCTCTCTTATTCAATTACATCTTTCTTTTATTTAAATTGCTCTTTTATTTTACTTGTTAATTAGAACTCCTTCTATCACCTACTTGTGTTTTTACTTTCAGTGCGAGAAGTTAGATTCCTGAAGTAGCACCAATCCCTGTGGAGATGATATCTATAATATACTATAACTTGCGATGTGTACACTTGCACAAATTGTGAAGCACTTAATACGTGCAACAAGTTTTTGGCGCCGTTGCCGGGGATTGGCAATAGCGACTTTTTTTTAATTTCTTGCACCTTTATTTATTTTTATTTTTATTTTTGTTTTTGTTTTATTTCTAATCTTTTTCAAAGGACTTACAACTTTGGTTTTGCATATGTGTATGACCAGGGCGAGACCAACATCACAAGACTACCCACTTGAACCCGAGATAGAACTAGTTCTTCAACAAAGAAGACGAGAACAACGAGCAGCAATGGCAGAACAACAAGGTAACCCAATCAACAATATGAATGCCAATAGTAACTAGAATGTCGTAGCAAGAGGATGAAGAGATCCAGTCGTACAACCTGTTCAAAATAGACCTATCTGAGACTACTTAGAGGAAGATCTCAACAGTATCAATCCAGGAGTTGTCGCACCCGAGATAGAAGCCTCCCACTTTGAATTAAAACCTGTGATGTTCAACATGATCAACACAATTGGTCAATTTGGCGGCTCAGCAACTGAAAACGTCAAACAACATCTCAAATCATTCTTGGAGATTTGCAATTCATTCAAGCTACAAGGAGTCCATGAAGACATCCTAAGGCTGGAATTGTTTCCCTATTCACTGAGGGATAGGGTAAAAACGTGGTTGAATAGTATTCCATCCGCATCTATAGGATCTTGGACAGATTTGTGTCATGATTTTATTGCTAGATTTAGTTTTACAAATATGACTGATAAGTTGTGTAATGATATTACTTCTTTTTGACAGGCAGATGATGAATCCATGTATGAAGCTTGGGAGCGATACATAGAGCTTTTACACAAATGCCCCATGTACATATTTCCATTATGGACACAAGTGATGATGTGCTACAACTCAGTGAACACGCCTACAAGGATGATGCTAGATGCCTCGGCAAATGGCATACTACTCGAGAAGTCACCTAAGGAAGCAATAGAGATTTTGAACCGTCTTGCCAAGAACGACTATCAATTCCCAACCACCCGAAGGGGAATAGTCAGACGCAATGCCACGATCAATGAGCTTGATTTATCAGGATCTATTTCTGCACAATTGGCTGTATTAACCAATATGGTTAAGAACATGCAGCGACCTAGCAACACACAGGAGATCAAGGTAGTAAACTCAATTTGTGATTTACGTAATGGTAACCATGATTCTTCTGAGTATCCATAGAACCCAGAATATAGCTTTTACGTTGGAAACTACAACCGGAACAACAATATGATAACCAACATATTCAATCCACCATAGAGCAAACACCCTAATTTTTCATGGAGCAACCCAAACAATGCCATTAATCAGAACAGTCAAAACACACAAGCATCAGGATTCCAGCAGAACATGCCACGGCAACAGATGTCGCAGCAATCGACACCATCCAGTTCTTTGGAAAATTCTCTCAATGCTTTCATGTTAAAAACTGAATCTTATATGGCCGAGAATAGTAATTTTATGAAAAGGAATAATGCCTTTATCAATAGGACTGAGATGAGATTGCAAAACCAAGAGGCGGCCCTAAAGTCATTGGAGACACAAGTAAGGCAATTTGCTCAGAACTTGAACACAAGACCAATGGGCGATTTACCTAGTGATATTGAGGTTGCCAAAGGAATAGGCCATGAGCAGTGTAAAGTAATAACCACCAGGAGTGTACTAAAGCTTGATGATGCATATGCCCAGCCAATAAATCGACCAGGAGAGCAACCCCTTGTCCAACAACATGAATCCAGCAACAAAACCTCCAATAAAAATGACGAGTTAGAAATTGCCAAGGCAACTCCACATGCTCATGCCTCGGCAAGCCCTGATGCCAAGGCAATACCCGATACCCATGCCTCGGTAATACCCGATGCCATCGCCTCAGCAAGTCCTGATGCATCCTAATTCCTCAAATCAAATCCAATGTAAAGAACGGATTGAGGACATCCGAATTCCACCACCATTCCCACATAGTTTGAAACGAAAAAAGCAAGAATACCAATTCAAGAAGTTCCTTGACATCTTGAAGCAAGTCCACATCAACTTGCCATTGGTTGAAGCAATAGAGCAAATGTCGAACTATGCTAAGTTCCTTAAAGACATCGTCTCCAAGCAAACAAGGCTAGGAGAATTTGAAACTGTTGTTGTAACGGAAGGATGCATGGCCATGTTGCACAATCGCATGCCACCTAAGCTTAAAGATCCCAACAGTTTTACCATACCATGTTCAATCAGAAACCATTATATCGGGAAGGCATTGTGTGATCTTGGAGTAAGCATAAACTTGATGCCAAAATCAATTTTCCAGAAATTGGGAATCAGGAAGGCAAGACCAACAACAGTCATACTACAGCTTGCTGACAGATCCTACGTGCACCCAGAGGGAAAAATCGAAGATATACTGGTAAGAGTTGATAAATTTATTTTTCTCGGTGACTTTATTGTTTTGGATTGTGAAGCAGATGAGTTTACCCCGATTATTTTTGGGAGACCCTTCTTAGCTACAGGAAGAATGTTGATTGATGTTGCAAAGGGAGAACTCACAATGAGGGTGAATGACCAGCAAGTCAAGCTGAATGTATTCCAGACCCTAAAGTATGCCGGCGATCCAGAAGAATGTCAATTAATCCACACTACAGCCGAATTTGATTTTGACGTGGAAGAACATTGCCTCAGCAATAACATTGCCCAGGAGAATTGCCCAGGAGTTTGAAGAGCTGAACGATAACGAACCTGAGGAAGCCAATTGGATGGTAAGCCGACCAGGTACATATTTCGAGCCATTGGACTACACAGGTAAGGAAGGTAAACTCAAGAAACTTTCAATTGAACATCCTCCTATTCTTGAGTTGAAACCATTTCCAGGGAAATTAAAATATGCTTACTTAGGAAAAGAGGTTGATTGACATATTGGCATTGCACAATAATACATTGCCTGTAATAATTTCTTCTAAGTTGCAGCCTGAACAAGAAAAGAGGTTGATCGACATGTTGGCATTGCACAAGAAGGCAATAGGATGGACAATTGTCGAATTGAATGGAATTAGCCTAATAGTGTGTATGCACAAAATCCTATTGGGCGATGATCACAAACCGACAATTGAGGCACAAAGGAGGCTTAACCCTGCTATGAAGGAAGTCGTAAGGAAGGAAATCATCAAATGGCTTGATGCCGAAATCAAATATCCTATCTCTGATAGTACATGGGTAAGCTCGGTACAATGTGTACCGAAAAAATGAGGTATAACCGTGGTAAGCAACGAAAGCAATGAACTAATCCCAACCAGAATTGTGACCGGTAGGAGAGTTTGTATGGACTACCGCAAGTTAAATAAAGCCACTAGGAAAGATCACTTTCCTTTGCCATTTATTGACCAAATGCTTGACCGACTTGCAGGTAAATCTTTTTATTGTTTTCTTGATGGTTACTCAGGTTATAACCAAATTGCCATAGCACCAGATGATCAGGCAAAGACCACCTTCACATGCCCGTATGGTACCTACGCTTTTCGAATGCCGTTTGGATTATGTAATGCTCCGGCAACTTTCTAGAGATGTATGATGGCAATTTTCTCTGACATGGTGGAAGATTTTCTAGAAATCTTCATGGATGATTTTTCGGTATTCGATGACAACTTCGAGAATTGCCTCAGCAATTTGGAGAAAGTGCTAACAAGATGTGAAGAATCCGATCTAGTGCTCAATTGGGAGAAGTGCCACTTTATGGTAGATGATGGTGTAGTGCTCAGTCACAAGATCTCATCCAAAGGAATTGAAGTCGACAGAGCCAAGGTGGAAGTGATCGAAAATTACCACCACCAAATTCAGTCAAAGGAATTCGAAGCTTTCTCGGTCATGCAGGTTTTTATAGAAGGTTTATTTTTAATTTTTCAAATCTCTAAACCTTTGTGTAACTTTCTTGAATAGTACAAAGCCTTTAATTTTGATGATTCATGTGTCCAAGCATTCGAAACCTTGAAGAAGCAACTTGCATCAGCACCTATTATTGTACCACCAGATTTGACATTACCCTTTAAACTTATGTGTAACGCAAGCGACTTTGCAATAGGAGCAGTACTAGGTCAACGAATAGGTAAAATCTTTTATGTGATTTACTACGCTAGTAAAACTCTTAATAAAGCTCAAGTGAACTACACCACTACGGAGAAAGAATTACTAGTTGTAGTTTTCGCTTTTGATAAATTTCGTTCATACTAGATCGGGACCAAGGTAATTGTTCATACTGACCATTCGGCAATTAAGTACATTTTTGCCAAGAAAAATGACAAACCTCGTTTAATTCGTTGCATTTTACTTTTACAAGAGTTTGACATTGAAATTAAGGGCATGAAGGGTACCGGGAACCAAGTCACCGACCATTTGTCACGCCTAGAACGAGGAAAAGATGATGACATAAACATGGAAATCCATGATGCATTCTCAGACGAGCAGTTGTTAATTGCCCAGGCAACCCCAACTATCGATGTCCAGGCAACTACAATAGGGACTGCCTCAGCAATACCCGTGGCAATAGCAGCAGCAATTGCCTTGGCAATTCCATGGTATGCAGACTTAGTGAATTTCCTTGTTAGTGGCATTTTACCTCATGATATTACTCACCAGGGAAAAAAACGGTTTCGACATGATGCTAAGCCTTATTATTAGGACGAGCCTCTTTTATTTAAATAATGTGTAGACCAGGTTATTAGGCAATGCATCCTCGAAGAAGAGCAGCAAAACGTGCTTCGACAATGCCATTCATCACCCTGTGGAGGTCATTTTGGAGGCATTCACACTGCGGCCAAAGTCTTGCAATCCGGTTTCTATTGGCCAACACTTTACAAAGATGCTCAAGACTTTTACAAGAGGTGTATCGATGTCAACAAATAGGGAATATTTCATGCCAACACGAGATGCCACTACAGAATATCCTTGAGGTGGAGTTGTTTGACGTGTGGGGGATCAATTTCATGGGACCCTTCCCATCCTTATTCGGTAGTGTATACAGCCTACTTGCCATGGACTACGTGCCTAAATGGGTAGAAGCAGTTGCAGTTCCCAGCAACGATACCAAGACTGTGCAAAAATTCTTGCAGAAAAACATATTCACACAATTTGGAACACCAAGGGCAATTATCAGTGATGGAGGCACCCACTTCGACAATAGGCTAATTGCCAAAATGCTGGAGCAATTTGGAGTGGCGTACAAAATTGCCACGGTATATCATCCAAAGACAAACGGGCAAGCTGAAATTTCCAATCGTGAATTGAAGGTTATCCTTGAAAAAGTTGTCAATCCTTCTCAAAAGGATTGGTCGGTAAGAATTGATGAAGCACTATGGGCCTATAGAACAGCATTCAAGACACCTTTAGGCATGTCACCTTACAGGCTTGTTTATGGCAAGACTTGCCACATTCCGGTAGAGATCGAACACAAGGCTTATTGGGCGATCAAAACTGTCAACATGGATTGGGAGAATGCTGGACAAAAGCGACTACTAGACCTTAACGAAATTGAGGAATTTCGTGCCTTAGCTTACGAAAACGCAAGAATCTACAAGGAAAAAGCGAAGCGTTGGCATGATAAGAAGCTATTGTCGCGGTAATTTTTGCCCGGGCAATTAGTTTTTCTCTTCAATTCTCGGTTAAAACTATTTTCGGGAAAATTGAAATCGAGATGGTCTGGGCCTTTTGAAGTCGTCAAACCTTTCTCCCATGGTGTCGTGATATTCAAGTCCACCATTGGCGGGCATGAGTTCAAAGTTGACGGACGAAGATTAAAGCACTATGCCGGCAACCATGTTGAGCGCGACAAGTAGTTACTTTAGGAGATGCATGACCATGCTCTCCTTTAGTAGTTATTATTTATTTTCAATTTTATTTTTGAATTATTTTTTACTCGGTTTATAGGATAAAAGTATGTTTTAGTTTAATTTTATTCTTTTATCTTTATCTTTCCACATTTTCTTTTCTCTTTGTTTTTGATTCCACAACCACAATCACCATGGACAAGAACATCAAGACAATTCCTCACCAACTAAGGAACAAGAAGTGCCAAAGAAAGCCCCAACAGCGAAGCTTTCCCGGGCAACCAAAGTTGCCTCGACAATTCCCGATGCCTTGCCAAGCCCTGATGCCCAGGCAGCTGAACCCTACTTCGGCAACTGAGGATGTCACGAAAATAGTTGCACAAGAGGCAACACCAGCCATACGCATTCAACCATCACGAATCGGCAAACAAACCAAGCAATTGGCACGAAGGAAATGCATCATTCAATGTGATGACCTTTCCGACTAACTCATTTGCATTTTATTTTAATTTTTGCATACATTGAGGACAATGCTTCTCTCGAGTTTGAAGGGTATTGGTTTCTAGTTAGTTTCATGTTTAGTTGCATTCATAATTAGTAATAGCATATAGGTTGTATATGTTACTTGTCATGCCTTTGATTGGATTTAATTATTTAAACTTGTTGAATATCCGATGATGAATTTTTGCCACTACACTTAATTAAAAGAACCTTTAAATTTTAGGATTGCATGAAAAGAACTTAGAATTTTACTATGATGCTAAACATTATGAACACGGTTGTGGCTTGTTGGTTGAGAGAAACTTTGTGAACTTAGGTTGCTTAAAATTTGGGTAAAATTTAAATTTAAATTTAAAAGTTAATTTCTTGCTAGAGGTGCCCAAAACTGGCTGTAGTAGTTGCACATTAAAGATATCGCTAGAGGTGCCCGAAATTGGATCTAGTAAAAAGATGAAAAAATACCCTGGTAATTAAATTAATAAAAGCCTATTGTTCACATAGAATCTTGAAAATCAGCTTGTACACAACTACGCACACACATTACCACGAGCATTATAGTTTGGTTTCGGGTAATTTTTGTGTTATCTGAAGAATTCAAAAGGTGATCATACTTTGTGCCACAGTTTTGAGGTTTGAAGGCAAATTTAAAGCATGTCTTTGATGATTAAAGTCTTGGCAGGTAATTGTTAGATTTGCATTGCTTGAGGACAAGCAATAGTTTGAGTTTGGGGGTGTGTTAAGTGTTTGAAAGTAATATTTTTATAACCCTTTTTACTCATATTATTGTTAGACTTAGTCTCATTTTAGTTGCATTATTAGGCATTCATGCATGTTTTCATGATTTCCTTCACCGTCATGCTTGATTTCATAATTTAGTTGGTTTTGTGGAAAAAGGTACTGCTGGTGTATGTTTTAGTGTGTGCATGATCTAATTGCCCAAGTGAATAGGAGATTGTCGTGGCAGCTAAGGAAGGAAACTAAAGGATCTGCCAAGGCAGTCGAAGCTGCTTTGCAAATGCCAAAGTGGAGGGTCTGCCAAGGCAATCGAAGCTGTCTTCTACATGCCATACTGAGCAGATTGCTAAGGCATGTCGGGACAAATCCACCTCATTAGAGATAAGCACGAAAAGCAAGAGATAAATCCCAAAGATTTGGATGTGCATGCAGCATTTAATGAAGATTTAAATTCAGATTTATGAGGAGTTCTTGGATATCAAAGGGAGATTAAATTCCAAGAGTTTTAGGAAATATTTTTGGAGGAATTAATATATAATAAAATAGATCTATTTCTTTTATTTTATTTAATTCCAACTTAACTTTCTCCTCAAGAAAGACTTTGACCTAGCCAACCCTTATAAATAAGAGACCTAGCCGCCTACTTCAAAGGAGAGGTGCGATTGGGAGAGAAAATCCTAGGGGCTATTTTGATTTCTTCTTCTTTCTTTCTTTTGTTTCCATTAGATTCATGTTTAGGGATTTTATTCTTGAGTTTATTTTGTGCCCAACCATGAACTAAACTTATTTGGCTTGGGTTATTGTGTTTTTGTGGTTGTGAAAATGATTGGATTTGTTTAGGTATTCAGTTTGCAATTTTACTTCAAAGTTTGTTCATTCTTGGTTCTTAAATTCTTCGAGTGAGTTGGGAGAGGATCTCGTGAATTCATCCATTTATCTAATATCGGGAGAGTTAGATTTAAGAAACGGATGAGCATGGTTTTCATACAATCGACCGATGGTGAAGACTAATTCAACTTAGGGATAAGTTGCAAATTTCAACGGCTAAAGGGAACGCAAGATAAGTTGTTGTCCACCCTTGGTTCATGAAGGAATGTATTATCAAGGCATGTACAATTAACAGTGTTTCGAGTTAGAGATAACAAGAAACCATTGAAGAACGCTTCGCCGAACTTTGAAGGTTGTCGCCCAGGCAATCGCTCCAGTCCCAATTGCCCAATCAATCGCAGAATTGCCCAGGCAATCTGACTGATTCAATTGTTGAAGCGATTAAGCTACTCTAACACTCAATTACCACGACAGTCCATTCGATTATCACACCTCGACTCACAATAACCCAGCCAACTCTATCTTATTCAATTACATCTTTCTTTTATTTAAATTGCTCTTTTATTTTACTTGTTAATTAGAACTCCTACTATCACCTACTTCTGTTTTTACTTTCAGCGCGAGAAGTTAGATTCCTGAAGCAGCACCAATCCCTGTAGAGATGATATCTATACTATACTATAACTTGCGACGTGTACACTTGCACAAATTACGAAGCACTTAATATGCGTAACAATTAGGTTTGAAACCTATCCTAAATCGGTTATTCTTGGCAGGGATAACCATGAGATATAGCATTCCTTGGTGTCTTGTTGCGTGTTTAGAGTGCTTCGCAATTTGTGCAAGTATACATGTCGCAAGTAATAAAGTGATATGATAAGTATCTAGTATCGTCTCCATAGGGATTGGTGCTACTTCAAGAATTTGTCTTCCTGCACTTAGAAAGTAAAAACACAATTGATGATAGTTGGGTTGAATAAACAAGTAAAGTAAAGAAAGCAAGTAAACTAAAGAGAAGTTGAATGATTGAGAGAATAGGCCGGATTAAAGTGCGTCGTGGTGTGGAAATTGAATGGACAGTTTCGGTTTGTCATGCAAAGGCAGCTTGATTGCCTCGGCAACATGCAACACGATTGCTTGGGCAGCTGACGATACGATTTCCTGGGTAATTAACGAAGTGTCTTCTTGGGCAATTGGTAAGGCGATTGCCAGGGCAACTAGTGAAATGATTGCCTAGGTAATTAGGCGGCAACCTTCAAGGTTCGGCAAAACGTTCTTCAATGGTTTCTCCTTATCCCTAATTTGAAACTATAGTCAATGTGCATGCCTTAATAATACATCCTTGCGTTAATCATGGGTGAACATCAACCTATCCTGCATTTCTTTTAGCCGTTGAAATTCGTAACTTATTCCTAAGCCGAATTAGTCTTCAACGATTTGGACAAAAACCATGTTTATTCGTTTCTTGAATCTATCTCTCCCGATATTAGATAAATTGATGCATTCACGAGATCCTCTCCCGATTCAATCGTAAGCAAAGATAAATGCCTAGAATGAACAAACCTTGAACTTAAATTGCAAAATAAAAAACCTAAACAATTCCAATCGTTTTCTCACAACCACTAAACACAATAATCCTAGCCAAAAGAGTTTAGTTCATAGTCGGGTGCAAAATAACCACAAAAGTAAAATCCCTAAACATAAATCTAATGGAAGAAAAAGAAGAAGAAGAAATCGAAACAGCCCCCAATTTTGCTCTCTCCAATCGCACATGCCTTATAGTTGGCGGGTAGGGCTTGTATTTATAGAAGATGGCAAGGTCAAAGTCTTTTTTAAGGAGGAAGTTAAGTTTGAATTAAAAACAATAAAAAAATTAAATTCCTTTTATTATTATATTTTTATTCCTCCAAAAACTTCACCTAAAACTCTTGGACTTTAATCTCCTTTTGATTTCTTCATGGAACTCCAACTCTTTTAGGATTTATCCTTACTTCTAGTAATTATCTTGAATGGATTTAATCTATCTAAATCGGCAGCTTCCTTTTCTTTTTGTCTTTAATTGCCTTAGATCCTGCACACACAAAAACATACATCTGCAGTATCTTTTTCCACAAAAATCAACCAATTATGAAATCAAGCATGACGGTGAAGGAAACAATGCAATTATACATGAATGGCTAAAAATGCAACTATAGTGAGACTAAGTATAACAATAATATGAGTAAAAAGGGTCATAAAAATAGTACTTTTGAACACTCATCACACCCCCAAACTCGAACTATTGCTTGTCCTCAAGCAATGCAAACTAACAATTACCTGCCAAGACTTTAATCAACAAAGACATGCTTCAAACTTGAATTCAAACCTCATAATCGTGGCACAAAGTATGCTCACCTTTTAAATTTTTTGGATAGTACAAAAATTTCCCGGAACCAAACTATAATGCTTGTGACAATGTATATGTGTAGTTCTGTACAAGTTGATTTTCAAGATTCTATGTGAACAATAGGCTTTTATCAATTTAATTACCGGGGTATTTATTCATCTTTTTACTAGAGCCAATTTCGGGAACCTCTAGTAAAGTAAGCAATTTCTTATTAATTTTTGTCGATTAGAGCCAATTTCGGGCACCTCTAGCGATATTTTTAATGTGCAACTACTAGAGCCAATTTCGGGCACCTCTAGCAAGAAATTAACTTTTAAAATTTACCCAAATTTTAAACAACCTAAGTTCACTAAGTTTCTTTCAATCAACAAGCCACAACCATGTTCATAATATTTAGCATCATAGTAAAATTCTAAGTTCTTCTCATGCAATCCTAAAATTTAAAGGTTCTTTCAATTAAGTGTAGTGGCAAAAATTCACCATCGGATATTCAACAAGTTCAAGCAATTAAATCCAATCAAAGGCATGACAAGTAATCATATGCAACCTATATGCTATTACTAATTATGAATGCAACTAAACATGAAACTAACTAGAAACCAATACCCCCCCAAACTCGAGAGAAGCATTGTCCTCAATGCATGCAAAAATTAAAATAAAATGCAAATAAGTTAGTCGGAAAGGTCATCACCTTGAATGATGAGTTTCTTTAGGGTCGTTTGCTTGATTCTTTTCTGGTAACGTGGTGGTTGGGTGTGGGTGGTTGTTGTTGTAGCTTGATTCTTCATCGCATACTTTACCTTTAGCATGTACGAAAGTTGCCGAGGCATCTTCAGTTGCTGAGGCATCTTCGGGTGTAGTGGATTGTTTTGATTTTTTGGCCATGCATGATCTTGTGGTTGTGGTTGGAAACAAAAAAATAAAATAATCCTAAAATCGAGAATAAAATAAATCCAAAAAAATAAGTTCAAAAATAAAACTGAAAATAAATAATAAATAATAAAGGAGAGCATGGTCATGCTTCTCCTAAAGTAATTATTTCCTTGTCGCACTCAATATGGTTGCCGGCATAGTGATTTAATCTTTGTTTGTTAACTTTGAACTCATGATCGTCGATTGTGTACTTGATTATCATGGCACTATAGGGGTAAGGTTTGACCACTTCAAATGGTCTAGACCATCTCGACTTCAGCTTCCCTGGGAATAATTTTAGCCAAGAATTGAAGAGGGGGACTAATTGCCAGGGCAAGAATTGCCTCGGCAATAACTTCTTGTCATGCCAACGCTTCGTTTTCTCCTTGTAGATTCTTACGTTGTCGTAAGCTAAGGCACGAAATTCCTCTATCTCGTTAAGGTCCAGTAGACGCTTTTGTCCGGCACTCTCACAATCCATGTTTACGATTTTGACTGCCCAATATGCTTTGTGCTCGATTTCCACCGGTAAGTGGCAAGTTTTACCGTAAACTAATCAAAGGGAGACATACCTAGGGGTGTTTTGAAGGCTGTTCGGTATCCCAAAGTGCATAATCTAACCTTAAAGACCAATCCTTTCGTGAGGGATTTACAACCTTCTCAAGTATTCCTTTTAATTCCCGGTTAGAAATTTTAGCTTGCCATTGGTCTGTGGGTGGTAACATCTTGGCAATGAGTTTGTTGTCGAAGTGCTTACCTTCATCGCTGATGATTGCCCTTGGTATTTCAAACCGTGTAAATATATTTTTATGTAGAAATCTCTGCACGATTTTGGAATCATTGGTAGGGGCTGCAATGGCTTCAACCCATTTGGACACATAATCGAAGGCAAGCAGAATGTACATATTCCCACATGATGATGGGAAGGGTCCCATAAAATCTATCCCCCACACGTCGAATAGCTCTACCTCTAGAATATTCTGAAGTGGCATCTCATGTCGCCTAGAGATATTGCCCATTCATTGACAATGATCGCACTGCTTGTGGAAGTCTTGAGCATTTTTGTAAAGTGTTGGCCAATAGAAATAGGATTGCAAGACTTTGGCCGCGGTGCGAGTGCCTCCAAATTGACCTCCATAAGGTGATGAATGGCATTTTCGGAGCACGTTTTGCTGCTCTTTCTCGGGGATGCATCGCCTAATAACCTGATCTGCACATTGTTTAAACAAAAGAGGCTCGTCCCAAAAATAAAGCTTAGTATCATGTCAGAACCGCTTCTTTCCCTGGTGAGTAAGACCATGAGGTAAAATGCCACTAACAACGAAATTCACTAGGTATGCATACCATGGAATTACTGAGGCAATTATTGTTGTTGTTGCCACGGGTATTGCCGAGGCAATCCCTACTACGGTTGTCTGGGCATCGCTAGTTGGGGTTGCCTGGGCAATTAACAACTGCTCATCCGAGAATGCATCATAGATTTCCACGTTTGTGTCATTGTCTTTTCCTCGTTCTAAGAGTGACAAATGGTAGGCGACTTGTTTCTCGGTACCCTTCATGTCCTTAATTTCAATGTCAAACTCTTGTAAAAGTAAAATCCAACGAATTAAACGAGGTTTGGCATCTTTCTTGGCAAAAAGGTACTTGATTGCTGAATGGTCAGTATGAACAATTACCTTGGTCCCGATCAAGTATGAACGAAATTTATCAAAAGTGAAAACTACAACTAGTAACTCCTTCTCTGTAGTGGTGTAGTTTACTTGAGCTTCATTAAGAGTTTTACTAGCATAGTAAATCACATAAAAGATTTTACCTATTCGTTGACCTAGTACTGCACCTATTGCAAAGTCACTTGCGTCACACATAAGTTCAAAGGATAATGTCCAATCTGGTGGTACAACAATAGGTGCCGAGGCAAGCTGCTTCTTCAAGGTTTTGAATGCTTGGACACATGAATCATCAAAATTAAAAGCTTTGTCATGTTCAAGCAAGTTACATAAAGGTTTAGAGATTTTAGAAAAATTATAAATAAACCTTCTATAAAAACCTGCATGACCAATAAAGCTTTGAATTCCTTTGACCGAATTTGGTGGTGGTAATTTTTTGATCACTTCTCCCTTGGCTCTGTCGAATTCAATTACCTTGGAGGAGATTCTATGATCGAGCACTATACCTTCATCTACCATAACGTGACATTTTTCCCAATTTAGCACAAGGTCAGATTCTTCGCATCTTGCCAACACATTCTCTAAATTGCCGAGGCAATTGTCAAAGTCATTGTCAAAGACAGAAAAGTCATCCATGAAAATCTCAAGGAAGTCTTCTACCATATCGGAAAAAATTGCCATCATACATCTTTGGAATGTTGTCGGAGCATTGCATAATCTAAACGACATCCTTTGGAAAGCGTAGGTACCATACGGGCATGTCAAAGTGGTCTTTGCCTGATCATCTGGTGCTATGGCAATTTGGTTATAACCTAGGTAGCCACTAAGAAAATAGTAAAAAGGTTTACCTACAAGTCGGTCAAGCATTTGGTCAATAAATGGCAAAGGGAAGTGATCTTTTCTAGTAGCTTTATTTAACTTGCGGTAATCCATACAAATCCTCCAATTGATCACAGTCCTAGTTGGGATTAGTTCATTGTTTTCATTGCTTACCACGGTTATACCTCCTTTTTCGGTACACATTGTATCGGGCTTACCCATGTACTATCGGAGATATGATATATGATACCGGCATCAATCCATTTGATGATTTCCTTCCTCATAACTTCTTTCATAGTAGGGTTAAGCGTCCTTTGTGCCTCAATTGTCGGTTTATGATCATCCTTTAATAAGATTTTGTGCATACACATTGCCGGGCTAATTCCCATTAAGTCGGCAATTGTCCACCATATATCCTTCTTATGTAGTATCAACATATCGATCAACTTCTTTTCCTGTTCAGGCTGTAACTTAGAAGAAATAATTACGTGCAGTGTATTATTGATTCCTAGGTAAGAATATTTTAATTGCCCTAGCAATGGTTTCAACTCAAGAATAGGATGTTGCTCAATGGAGGGTTTTTCGATCTTACCATCCTTACCTGTGTAGTCCATTGGTTTGAAATAAGTACCTGGTCGACTTACCATCCAATTGGCTTCCTTAGGTTTGTTATCGTTCAGATCTTCAAACTCCTCGGATTCAATTTCTTGGGCAATGTAATTGTCGAGGCAATTCTCCTTGGAAATTTTATTGCCAAGGCAATGTTCTTCCACGTCAAAATCAAATTCAGTTGTAGCATGGATTAATTGACATTCTTTTAGATCGTCGGTATGCTTTAGGGTTTGGAATACATTCATCATGACTTGCTAATCATTTATCCTTATCATGAGTTCTCCCTTTTCAATATCAATCAACGTTCTTCATGTAGCTAAGAAGGGTCTCCCAAGAATAATCGGGGTGAACTCATCTGCTTCACAATCCAAAATAATAAAATTCAGCGGGAAAAATAAATTTATCAACCCTTACTAGTATATCTTCAATTTTTCCCTCTGGGTGCACATAGGATCTGTCAGCAAGCTGCAGCATGACTGTTGTTGGTCTTGCCGTCCCGATTCCTAATTTCTGGAAAACTGATTTTGGCATCAAGTTTATGCTTTCCCCAAGATCACACAATGCCTACCCGATATAATGGTTTCTGATTGAACATGGTATAGTTAAACTACCGGGATCTATAAGTTTAGGTGGCATCCAGTTGTGCAACATGGCCATGTATCCTTCTGTCACATAAATGGTTTCAAATTCTCCTAGCCTTGTTCTCTTAGAGACAATGTCTTTAAGGAACTTAGCATAGTTTGGCATTTGCTCTATTGCTTCAACCAATGGCAAGTTGATGTGGACTTGCTTCAAGATGTCAAGGAATTTCTTGAACTGGTATTCTTGCTTCTATTGTTTCAACCTCTGTAGGAATGGTGGTGAAATTTGGATGTCCTCAATCCGTTCTCTGCATTGGAATTTGATTTGAGGAATTGCCGATGCATCAAGACTTGTCAAGGTATGCTTGGTTGCCGAGGAGATGGTATCTGGCATTGCCGAGGTAATGGCTCCAGGTCCTGCCGAGGCAATGGTATCAGGAATTTCTGAGGCATGGGTATCTGGTATTGCCTTGGCATTTTCCGACTTGTTATTTTGGAGAAGGGGTTGCTCCCTTGGTTGAGTGCTCTCTGTTGAGTGAGCTTGGGTTTCCTTAAGTTTTCGGCCGCTCCGAGTAGTGATGGCTTTGCATTGCTCATGGTTTGCTCTCTTGGCGACTTCAAAATCACTAGGTAAACCGCCTGGCGGTCTTATATTTAAGTTCTGAGCAAATTGCCCCACTTGTGTCTCTAAGGATTTCAAGGTTGCCTCTTGATTTTGCAATCTCATCTCCGTCTTGTTCATAAAAGCATCAGTCTTCTTCATGAAATTATAGTTCTCTACCATATAAGATTCAGTTGTTAACATGAAAGCATTGATAGAATTTTCCAAAGAACTGGATGGTGTTGATTGTTGTTGCGGCATCTGTGGCATCTGTTGCCGTGGCAAGTTCTGCTAGAATCCTGTTGCTTGTGCATTCTGACTGCTCTGGTTGAGGGCATTGTTGGGATTACTCCATGAGAAATTGGGGTGTTTCCTACAAGATGGATTTTAGGTGTTGGACATCACATTGCTGTTCTGGTTGTAGTTTCCAACGTAAAACTAGATTTTGGGTTCTGCGGACATTCAGAAAAAGCATGGTTATCGTTACATAATTTACAAAATGAACCAACTACCTTAACCTCCTGTGGGTTGCTAGGTCGCTGCATGTTCTTAACCAAGTTGATTAGAGTGGCCAATTGTGCAGAAATAGATCCTAATGAATTAAGCTCATTTATCGTGGTATTGCGTCTGACTATTCCCCTTCGAATGGTTGGGAACTGATAGTCGTCCTTGGCAAGACTGTTCAGAATCTCTATCGCTTCCTCAGGTGACTTGTTAAGGAGTATGCCATTTACCGAGGCATCTAGCATCATCCTTGTCGGCATGTTCACTGAGTTGTAGAACATCATGACTTACGTCCACAATGGGAATCCATGCATCAGACATTTATGTAAAAGCTCTTTGTATCGCTCCCAAGCCTCATACATGGATTCATCGTCTGCTTGCCGAAAAGAAGTAATATCATTACGCAACTTATCAGTCATATTTGTATAACTAAATCTAGCAATAAAATCATGACACAAATCCGTCCAAGATCCTATAGATCCGGATAGAATACTATTTAGCCACGTTTTTGCCCTATCCCTCAGTGAATAGGGAAACAATTTCAGCCTTAGGATATCTTCATGAACTCCTTGTAGCTTGAATGAATTATAAATCTCCGAGAATGATTTAAGATGTTGTCTGGCATCTTTAGTTGCCGAGCCACCAAATTGACCAATTGTGTTGATCATGTTGAACATCACAGGTTTTAATTCAAAAATGGGCAGCTTCTACTTTCGATGCGACAACTCCTGGATTGAGATCATTGAGATCTTCCTCTAAGTAGTCTCGAATGGGTGTGTTGTGAACAGGTTGTACAACTAGATCTCCTCCTCCTCTTACTACAATGTTCTGGTTACCATTGGCATTCAGATTGTCGACTGGGTTACCTTGTTGTTCTGCCATTGCTGCTCGTTGTTCACGTCTTCTTCTATGAAGAACTCGTTCTATCTCGGGCTCAAGTCGGTAGTCTTGTGCTGTTGGTCTCGCCCTGGTCATACATAGATGCAAAACCAAAGTTATAAGTCCCTTGAAACCGATTAGAAATAAAACAAAAATAGAAAGAATTAAAGGTGGAAGAAAATAAAAACAAAGTCGATATTGCCAATCCCCGGCAACGGTGCCAAAAACTTGTGTGTTTAGAGTGCTTCGTAATTTGTACAAGTATACACGACATAAATAATAAAGTGATATGATAAGTATCGAGTATCGTCTCCACAGGGATTGGTGCTACTTCAAGAATTTGTCTTCCTGCACTTAGAAAGTAAAAACACAAGTGATGATAGTTGGGTTGAATAAACAAGTAAAGGAAAAAAATAAAGTAAACTAAAGAGAAGTTGAATAATTGAGATAATAGGTCGGATTAAAGTGCGTCGGGGTGTGGAAATTGAATGGACAGTTTCGGTTTTGCATGCAAAGGCAGCTTGATTGCCACGGCAACAGGCAAAACGATTGCCTGGGCAACTGACGATACGATTGCATGGGCAATTAACGAAGCGTCTGACTGGGCAATTGGTAAGGTGATTGCCAGGGCAACTAGTGAAATGGTTGTCTGGGCAATTGGGAGGCGACCTTCAAGGTTTGGCAAAGCGTTCTTCAATGGTTTCTCCTTATCCCTAATTTGAAACTCTAGTCAATGTGCATGCATTGATAATACATCCCTGTGTTAATCATGGGTGGACATCAGCCTATCTTGTGCTTTTTTTAGCCGTTGAAATTCGTAACTTATTCTTAAGTTGAATTAGTCTTCATCGATTTGGAAAAAAAACCATGTTCATTCGTTTCTTGAATCTAACTCTCTCGATGTTAGACAAATGGATGCATTCATGAGATCCTCTCCCGATTTAATCGCAATCAAAGATAAATACCAAGAATTAACAAACCTTGAACTTAAATTGCAAAACAAAAAACCTAAACAATTCCAATCGTTTTCTCACAACCACTAAACACAATAATCCTAGCCAAAAGAGTTTAGTTCATAGTCGGGTGCAAAATAACCACAAAAGTAAAATTCCTAAACATGAATCTAATGGAAGCAAAAGAAGAAGAAGAAATCGAAACAACCCCCACTTTTGCTCTCTCTAATTGCACATGCCTTGTAGTTGGCGGCTAGAGCTTGTATTTATAGGAGATGGCTAGGTCAAAGTCTTTCTTGAGGAGGAAGTTAAGATGGAATTAAATACAATAAAAGAATTAAATTCCTTTTATTATTATATTTTTATTCCTTCAAAAACTTCTCCTGAAACTCTTGGACTTTAATCTCCTTTTGATTTCTTCATAGAACTCTAACTCATTTAGAATTTATCCTTGCTTCTAGTAATCATCTTGAATGGATTTATCCTATCTAAATCGACAGCTTCTTTTTCTTTTTGTCTTTAATTGCCTTAGATCCTCCACACACAAAAACACACATCCACGGTATCTTTTTCAACAAAAATCAACCAATTATGAAATCAAGCATGACAGTGAAGGAAACAATGCAATTATGCATGAATGACTAAAAATGCAACTATAATGAGCTGAAGTCTAACAATAATATGAGTAAAAAGGGTCATAAAAATATTACTTTTGAACACTCATCATGCCTCTTCCTAAATCATTTCCCAACTTCAGCTCTTTTTCCGAGTGTTTGCTTCACCTGCATTTTCGCGCAGCTGGATAATTATGGTTCTGGTACTTTGCTTCCCTTGGTGACAAAGGTTGCATTGACTAGCTCTAATGTCCTGAAGTAACACTCGAGCACACCCTCATCGACCTCGATGTAGGCTGCATCAATGGCTACTGATGCGATGATTTCCTCATCTACACCTATCATTACTAGCTATCGATCAATCACAAATTTTAGCTTTTGATGTAAAGTGGAGGGGATCGCTCATGCTGTATGAATCCATGGACGTCCAAGTAAGCAATTGTAACTGGGTTTTCTGTCTATGACCACAAACTCCACTTTGAAAGTTGATGGTCCGATTTGCAAAGGCACTTCAATTCTTCCTATCACCTCCCTATGTGTTCCATCGAATGCTCTCACAGTGTTCTGATAAGCCCTCATGTGTGAGCTGTCTATTGGTAGCTTCTTTAATGTTGCCAATGGGAGAACATTTAGGGCTGATCCGTTATCAATTAAAACCCCTAGGAACATGTATCCTTTGTACCTTGTGGAAATATGCAGGGCCTTGCATGATCCTCTCCCTCCTTCAGGTATTTCCACATCATTAAAAGAAACGAAATTATTCACAGCGGTATTACTGACCATCATATCCATCTTATCGGTCAAAATCTCATTTGGCACGAACATTCGATTTAGAATCTTCAGCAAGGCCTCGCAGTGACCCTCGGAACTTAGTAACAGAGATAACATAGAGATTCAGGCCGGGAGCTTGTGAAGCTACTCCACCACACTGTACTCACTATGTTTGAGTATCTTTATAAATTCTTGAGCTTCAAACTCCTTGACAGGCTCATGATACACTGGTGGCTTCTCTTTAAAGAAATTTCCATCTTTTTCCTTTTCTGGCTCTTCAGCAGTTTTCTCTGTGCCACATCTTTGTCTCCTACCATCGCGGGGAATACAATCTTCTACTCCTTGTGAAGCAGCTTACTTCATTTACTGGTTCTTTCTTTGTCTTATCTTTAACCGGTGATTCCCCTAGTGTTGTTACTGAACATGCATAGTTCTAAGGGATCTATTTGCTATTCTTGTAAGGGAATCGAGTTGGTGCCTTAATTATTAGTCGTGGAGTCACCCCTTTCGTAGGTTCATTTACACTTGCCTTGGTCTTGAAAACCAAAGGCTTCATCCCTCTATAATCTTTCCTTGGGTTTGTCTCTTCTTCCGCATATACATCCATCATGTGCTCCTTGCTTACTTTCTCAAAAAATTCAAGTTCTTTACTATCCATCTTAGCCTGAACCAGGCGTTTGAATTCCGAGTAGCATTATCTCAGGTCCTCCTGCTCTATGATACTTGCAATATAGTCCATCTTCAATCATCTCCTGGGCTTCTCCTTCTAACAACCCAGCTGCAACCATTTGGGTCCACACCCATTTCATTGACGCCTTGACTTCAACAACATATCACTTGACCCTCTTATCGTCTTCTTCGATGATGGCATTCACTCCTACTTTCTGGTGATTTGGCAGAGGATTTCTTTTCTCTTTAAATGTTTCGAATGACAACATGCTTGATGTCCTCAGGTCATCGACCACTCTTTTGAAGGCAGTACAGTTTTCAATTATATGCTCCCTAATACCTGCAGGGTACTCACATTGCGCATTTTCATTGTACCACGCGGGATAAGGCAGTGAGAAAGGAGGAACATGGTATGGTAGTACCATCTGAGACTTGATCAGTTCAACGAACAGTTTTACATATGTCATTGGGATGGGTGGGAAGTATGGCTTTGAGTTCCCTTGATATCTTCACTCTTCCTTCGATGAGCTTGTTGCAACAGGAGCTAGAATTGAAGCATTGGGCTTATTGAAAACCACCCATTTTCAATAATTGGAGTTGTAGACATTGGTTGCATTCACCTCACTCTCCCTTTTCTTGTAGGGTTTCTTTGTTTCTCCTTCATCTAATTTTCCACTCTTGACAGCTGCCAAGATCAACTCGTCATTCATTAACATGTCTGCAAAGCTTTTGGTTGCGTGATTTATCATACGATCATAAAATGAACCCTTCAAGGTTTCTACAAATATTGGGGTGATTTCATTCTCAAGCAATGGTAGCTAAACCTGAACAGCTACATCCCTCCACCTTTGCGCATATTGACGAAAACTTTCATGATACTTTTGTTCCATCCCTTGTAGGACCAGTCTGGTTGGAACCATGTCAGTGGCATGTTTGTACTGCTCACTAAAGGCTCTTGATAAATCCTTCCATGATCGAATATTGACCCGACTCAACTGCATATACCAACGTGCAGCTGATCCCACTAAGCTATCCTGGAAGCAATGAATAAGTATCTTCTCGTTGTCCATGTACATTGACATCTTCTTACAGTTTATGGTTAGATGTGCTAATGGGCATGTGGTTCCATTGTACTTCACAAAATCATGGACTTTGAATTTCGGGGGCACCACCAAATTTGTCACCAAACTCAGCTCTTTAGCATCCACCCCTCCATGAGTGCTTCCTTCTTGGAAGTATTTGATCATTCCTTCAAGTTTCTCATATCGATCATCCCATTTCTTTTCGGACTAAGCTTTATCGGCAATTCTATCGAGATTGGGCACCTCATAGTTGTGAGCCCCTTCAGTGCTGGCCTTTAACTCATTCCAGGTGGAAGTTTCAACAAAGTGGGTAGATATCTTAACCTTCGGTGTAGAAGCTTCCTTTTTCATTCCAGGATAGATGAAAGTCATTCCCTGGAATCAGGTTAGAGCATTGGTTTCCTCACCAATTTTTGCTGCATTTGGGTCATTGAACCCTAACATAGCCGCAATTGAGCTGACTATCTTTCGGTGTACCAGCTCTATTTCTTCTTCAAGTCAATTTCCAACTTATCTAGACGATCTTGGGTGCTCTTGTGGTTAACTTCCAGGACTGCCACTCTATCTTTCATTGCTTTCATTTGTGATCGTATACCGTGCTTGTGGGTTATTTTTGCATTTTCTGTCATTTTATATTTAAGTTAGTGTCTTGTTATGAATGCATGCAATGCAAAGCCAAAAAGAAAACAAACAAACAAGAGAATGATGTGAATGCATGAATGCGAACAAAAGAACATTGGTTTAATGAAATATCTACTTTTAGAAATAGCATTGAATGTCAAAATGTCCTTATTACATCAATTTTTCCATATCTTTTACAAATATTTGTCAGCACGAACTCCTAATTCCTTGATTTCTTCAACTAGCCATATAAGCCTTGGTCCCACCTCCCCTACTGGCTTGATGTACTGACAAAGAGCTGCAGCTTTAGTGGTTAGCATCGTCACATGTTGAGCCACGTCTTAAACTTGAGTCATGACAGTCCTATCGAATTCATCTCATTCCTAGAACCTTTGTGCACTATCTTTGAGACGCGCAAACCAGTAATTATCGCCTCTATCAGCTATATCCTCAAGGACCAAGATCTTCGTTCTGTATTCCTAAATGATGTTATCCATTTCTTCCACTTGCTCTCTCAAGGCATCATTCTCATTCAAGCTAGCTTGGAGTTCCACATAGGTGTGATCGTTCTGAAACTTGTGAAGAGTCTGGTTTAAGTTATCCAACTTATCTTGCAATTTGGCAATGAAATTCTAGCTTTGCTTCAACTTCTTACAAGTCTCATCATATGTTGTCTGTAATTCAAGCAAACGGTTCTTGTTGTCCTGGGCTTTCCTTTTCCAAGCAGCCACATTCTCTTTTTCCTTCTCTAAAGTCTGTTTACCTCTCTCATTTTCTGCTACTTGTTTATTATTCTTTCATTCCTCTGCGAGTGCCCATCTATACTTTTTAATCTCTTGTTTGCCTTGTTCTCTTTTTTTGCCCACAACTTGTTCAATTTCTTGCCTCCACTGATCTGGACTTTTTCGTAAGTCAGCATTACGAACCTTAGTATGAAATTTGAGGAAGTCAACCCTCTGGATCTCAGACTTCTCTTTCAAATCCAAGTACAGCTTCGTTACCCAATATGTGTCTCCTTTGAATTTGTCTACGTCTAGCTGTGACTCAAACTTATCTTGTTGGTTCTGTTCCTGCAGGGCCTCTATCTCCAGCTTGGCTCTCCTTAACTCTTCTCCCAGGATATCAGCTTCAGAAAGGGACCACCTTCAGGTGTTCTTCTAAAGACTTGACCTGGCCAGGTGAAGGTAATATGACCTTGTCATTCATTCTTATGTGTCTACAAACATCATAGTCAGGGGTGTACATCCAGTGATTATCATATTCTACCTCTATATGATAACAGTTGTTCCATGAGTCACCAATTATTTGTACTTTCTGTCTGAACTCTCCTTGGAATTCGAATTCAAACGAACTGAGACCAGTAATGAATGGGATGAACTGCCAAGAACCATACTGTTGAGATACTAGCAAAGGAGCACACCCAATCCCTCCCCATAAACCTAACAGCATCACGAAATTGAAATCTCCACAGTTGTACAGGATCTTAGCATGGCCCATCCAAGGAACCCTCCATTTGATGTCTTCATCACGGCGGTCTTCGAAAATGTCCACCCATTTGCTTTTCTTGGCAACTGGCCAATCTTTTGCCAAGAATTCACAAAGAGGGGAGAAGTTTGGGAAAAATACATTCGACAGAGTCAACGTTGGGCATTTCCAAAAATAGTTGAGGGCCCAAACCTGAAGTAATGGAGCACACCCTCCGAAGCGCACACCTTCCACCTTTCTGCATGCATTCAATGAAATGAAAGTTTCAGGTAACACGGTAGGTACTGGATTAATTCCCCTTTTCAGCTGCTCAAAGAAGTCAAGCAATGCTACATCAATATTCCCCAGGACCCTTGGGAAGATGACAAAACCGTAGATCGCAATTGCCAGAAGATCCACTTTCTTTTCTTTGTATGGGTGAACCAAAATTATGTTTCTGATACTTGTCCAAGGAAAGGAAAAACTACCACCTATTTTCCTTATCAGACCCTTAACCCATCCATCACTCATGCCAGCAAAAGCTTGAAGTCTTGAGTGTGGATTTTTGTTCTTAGAGGCTTAGCATAGACCCAACTGCTCTTCACTTTGCGTAAGTTGAACAGAGCCAAGTATTCTTCAAGTGTGGGCATCATATCCTCTTCATTGAAGGTAAAGCAGCAATACCCCGGATTTCAGAATTGGACCAAAGCCTTCAAGACATGTTCATCAACCTTCACATACAACAGATATTTTATATCTCCATAAGTTTCATAGAACAGCTGCTTGGTCTCACAATCAAAGTGCTCCCAGATTTTCTACAGCTCATGCACGTTATTCTGCTTAATGCTGATATGGGCATATTCTGAAGTTTCTGCTTCATGATCAGCTACCAAATTGTCCCCATACGTTCGTTGATTAACTTCAGACTAGTGACGAACTTTTGCATTCTCTTCTTCCAATTTCAGGACCCTTCCATCCATGGTTACAAATTTTCTAACTGAGCAGATATTTTAAAGAGCCAAAACCCTTCTTGAAATGGAATGATGATGCAAGATTAGACATACAAAACAACAAAAAGAATATATTAGATACAAGAAAACAAAAGGGCCTAAAATAATTTCATTGCATAAATAACTCTGGGTAGGCATTCCAACACTCCAGGACATGTCTCTATGGATTATCTTTGCGAAATGATTTTGACCAAACTAAAAAAAACCTAACTTTTCCATATGGCTCTAATGGGGTAGGCTCTAGATTTCAAACTTGGTTAGGTTCTAAAAAGGTACCCAAGCTGTTCTTGTTGTCCCCTACTAAGGGTAGCAAGACCCCTAGTTCTCGCCCGTTATAGGCTTCAAACGAACCAAGTTCAACTCATGAGGACTCACGTCCTATGTATTCTCGAAAGATCGGTGTCCTTACGAAGACATGAGGCATATGAGTCTCGAAGGTACTTGCTAGGCTCATATGGATAATCAATATTCTTGCATGAGCAAAGAGTTTTCCCCTCACTTAAACGAATGGGACAAGCTCAGGAATAGAGCTTTTGGACAATTTTGGAATGCGTAAAATAGAATTATATTCATTAAACAGACGAATAAATTGAAAATTTGTGAACTTGCAAATTCCATTCTTTTAAAAAAACATTTTAAAACCAATTTATGGCATGACCCTCTTTTGTTTTTATTTAAAAACAAAAAAAAAACTTCCTCACCAGAGTCGTCAAGCTATCGCAACCCTTTTTTTAGGAAGGCCCGACATTTTGAAAACTAAAATACACGGAGTCGCCACCAATCTTTTTTTAAAAAAGTGTGATTGGATCACTTTTTTAAAACGAGATTATTTTAATAAAATGTTTTATTTATTAAAACAACATTTTGGTCTGTGGAAACCAGAAAACAGGTTCAGGGGTCAGTTACGAGTGGGGAAGGGTAAGCACCCCCACCACGCCCTAAAATTGGTACCTTATTGATTTCAAAATTATTTTTAAAACTGGAATTTACAAGTTCACAAGATTTCGATTTACTCGTCCATTTTATGAATATAAATCTATTTAAATGGTCTTATCGACCGGAAAATGAACTCTAATCATCGCCAACACTCCTGGCGCTAACTTGTCATTTCTTTTTGGTAAGACACCGCATTATTTAGTTTTCACTATTTTAAAACAAAACAACAAAGACAATTATTATAGTTTTTTTTTAATAAAACCTAATTAGTGATTAATCTCTAAAATATCTACATTCACTTTAGATAAATTAAGTGTATTTTATTAAGAATATAAAGGAAATTTTACTTCAAAGACGTCTCTAATCTAGGCTTATTAAGGAACCTATCCCTATGGTTTTAACATACAACATATGTACATAAAAAGCAACTAAAATAATCAAATTAAATAACTACCAAATTTTAAAATAAAAGAAAAGGGTAATTAGCTTTTATTTTTTGAAAGAAAATCTGAATTAGGGACTAAATTTAAATAAAATAAAATATGATGGTCGAATTGATAGAGAAAAAGAATTTGGTGGTCAATTTAAAATAAAAAGGGACGAAATTGAATGAAGTAAAAGTTGGAGTGCCGCGGTAAAAGATCCAGCAGAGTAGGGTACGAGTCAAAAGCGGGTTCGGGTTGGGTCACCGAGTCAGTATATAACACATATATCAGAAACAAAAAATCATTTCCCAACTTTCCTCAAAACAGATCAAAACCGGTTCCCTTAAAATCCTCTAAAGTGTTCTTCGTGTTCTTCATCAACTAAAGAACACGATGAACATCCGTCGTGTTGGCCGCCTTCCATCGGCGGCGAAATTTCTAGAAACCTCCTCTTTTTCCAGAATTCGGCAAGCCCCAATTCATATTTTTCCACCGGAGCTTTAATCGAAACTGAAATACACGGCGGTGCTATACAAAACAGAGGTAAAAAGCCATCCCCTTTTCTTTATTTAAATTCGAAATATAACAAAAGAATAAGAAATTACCAGAAATTTGTAGCTTTCTTTATTTCTCTAAAATTGCTTACAATGTTGCTTGCTACACTTCGAAATCTGAATGCCTTTCAAATATGCTCTATGTATTTTGTTCTCTATTGTTTCTGTATGATTCTTTTCTGTTGTTACATGGATTACAATGGGTTTATATAGTTACATATTTGCTTGAATTACAAGAACGAATCCCTAATTTCTTCCCCTGGATTGTCTTTAATTTGATTCGGATTAAGCTGAATTAAAGCCATGTCTTCAATTTAGGGATTATTTTTTTACTTTACTTTTATCTTGGAATTTAATCCTTGTTTGCTTCCTTTTGCATGTTTCTGATGGCTTTGATTGTCGAGGGAGACGCCGGCAAGGGGTGAACGGTGATGAAATCAGCTCAGGTGCTCGCTAGAGAAGATGAAACGACTGGCCGAAGTTGAAACGTCACGCGCGTGGCTGCCACGCGCGAGTGATAATCTGCGTGCCTTACTCTTGAGTGATATGGGCCGGTAGATCTCGTCCAGATCTAACGGTTGGGAGATGAGGCGCTTATTCTTCTCGAGCGTGATCTGTGTCGTTGGATCAATCCTCTAATCCAACAGTTGTCTTTCGGCTGTGCAAGAAAAGCAAAAGGAAGATTAGGGTTCCTTTCATTTGAACCGGGCCGAACAAGCCCTTATTATGTATATTTTTTTAAAATAAACAAATTTAGTGTAATGGGCTTTATTTAATGGACTCTTGTATTTAATGGGTTTTATACAAATGGAATGCCTATATATTTTTTTATATTTTGGGTTTTATACTAACTATTATATTAACTATAACACTAAAAATATATATACAATGATAATACTATTACCTTAACAATATTATATGTCACATAACAATAATACTAATAACAATGTAACACTAATATATAACAATTATACTAATTATGAAAACAATAACAATATAACAAAAGTGAAAATTCAGTGACAACACAACCCGCATCCGATACCGAGGGTTGGCAGACAGCATTTATTGCCAAGTATCACATTTCATACACCAAATGTAAAGCACAAACATATATCATCTCCCCGGACATAGTAACAAATGGATACACGGATTCCCATATACACCACACATATCGGAAGTAGGCCGTAGCCTTGAGCTGTAGCTCCGAAAAATATCCCTTACACAAACCAACCTTATTTCACCATATATAGGCCGTAGCCCCAGACCGTAGTCCAATCCCTTACTTAGCGAGCTCAAATAACCCTGTGGCATGCCAATTGTATCCAATGTCCACAAGTGTCCCATGGATTACACATATCATCGTAGTTCTTACCTTTGTGCTCGTAGGCCATAACATATCAGATCACAAATTGAGCCTTAGCTCCACATAACATATCATATCATATCATATCATATCATATCATATACACATCAAAATTTACACATAACATGTTTCAAATGTCATATACGAACTTTACAACATACTACAATGTTGAGAACTTACCATGCTTACCATTAGCACCCACGTATTCTTGCTCTACTTGAGCCCTTAAACAAATGCAATTATAATCACAAAAACGAATGCAACGGGATGGCACCTTGCCTATCCCTTGACACAACTACACTCACCTAGTGCACGGAAGCTTTTAGGGTTCTCGAATTTTGATTCTTTTACACCTAGACTTGATTGAGGATGATGGATTGGTTCCCTTCGATTCTTGAGCTAGGAAATAACACAAAGAATCGTTATAATCAACATAACGACATCAACACTCATTTCAAATATTAGGCTTAGTAATTCGACTCGAAATTAAATTCCAAATATTCATGGAATTCAATAATTGATTGGGGGCTTTTACTTACCCAATCGATGGCTATGCTATGGAGGTTTCGAATCAAAGAAAACTTGAGCCTAAGGTAGTCAACAAGGGATGTGTGTGCTTGTTTAAGGTTGAAGACAACAATAGTGGTGCTAGCTTGGTTTCCTTTGAGTTTTGCTTTCGGGAAGTTCAAATGAGGTATAGAGCTTTTTTTCAATTCATTTTAAGAGACTAAATCCCTTAATTATTGTTCCTCCTCACCCCTAGCCAATGGAAAGGTTTCATTTGGCCAAGGGTTTGCTTAGCCCAATCAATTACTTTCCCCTACCTTTCATTCAATTTGATAATTTGATGACTATTAGTCATCTTTTTTGAGTTATTTCACGCGGGGGAAGCTAGCCAGTAGGTGACTCAGCACCTTATTTCCCATATCTTTTCAATTTAGTCACCAAAATAGATTTCTACAGGGACCCGTACTGATACACCTTATGGTTGTATCGATACGGCTAAGCTAAAATAGGTAAGTTAGTTATGGGCAGTTAGGTCGTACTGATATTGGTTTTACCGTATCGATACACTTGGCTTATTTTCAACATTTTTAGCTTTGAATTTCTTACAAAAGGGATCCAGTTGTTCAAATCAAGTCCACATAGCTTCATTACTAACAAAAAGGGGTATAAGGACTGAATATTTACATCACTTGGGCACACCAGATTCAAAATTTCTGATCATCGGAACCTAATTCTGACTAGGCCGATTTTCGGGATGTGACAACTCTCTCCCTTAAGAAAATTCATCCTCGAATTTTCATTTCACCCAAAAAGATGGGGGTATTTAAACAGCTCTCTAAAGCTACAACAACAACTATTGAACACTTGAACAAGTCTAAAGCAATTCAAGCACAAATCCGACCTTCTTTGAACTTGTATTTGGCAAACAAACTACCTTTGAGAGGATTTTCTGTTTGCACTCATTTTCTTGTAAAAAGAGAGAGTTTGATCAAAGTTTTGGGTAGAAAGCTTTGAATGTGTAACGGTTGCCTCCTTAGCCTAGAAAAGGGGAAGAAATTCTTAGTGAATTTGTTGGAAATCTTTAGTGGGAAGCTAAGGTAGTGGATGTAGACCTTGTTAGAAGGTTGAACCACTATAAATCCTTGTGTCTTAAATTTTTATCTTTCCATTTGCTTCCCTTCGTTTTTTAAATTGCCAATTCACCCCCTCTTGGCCAAATCACTTTGATTGATCATCCTAATAATATTATTTTAAAATTTAAAGTTTAAATGTGTAATTATAATTTGTATTGTTGAAAATAACATAAGAAGTTATTTTTTTATCAATACATAACATAAGAAGTTTTTTTTTGAAAAATCTCTACTTAGGGGAAGGGGAATTTACTCCTAATGAGTTTTGAACCCACAACCTAAGGAGGGGAAAGATGTCAACTGAGAACTTTAACCTTACTCTAGATATTGTTGACAAAGTTAAATGCAATTACAACATGTGAATTAAATATGTCTAGAAAATTAGAATTCCTTATAATTACATTTATATGTAATCATTGAATAATAATTTCATTTTCATACCATTATGATGTTTAAACTCATACTAATAAATCATTAAAATTCTTTCAAAAATAAATAAATCATTAAACCAAAAGGAAAGCACTGTATTTGCTTTCTCTTTTCATAATCGATCCCACAATTAACCCATATTCGTAAAAGTGCACAGTGAATGAGTATTTCGTGCAATTTGGACCAATGGCGGGTCTATAAGTTGTGTGGGATGTGTCCGAGACCACATTGAATTTTTAAAGTCCACACAATTATTTTAAATTTTTTTAAGTTTTATAAATTAGTCTTAATTTTTTTGTAATATTTATGACTTGTGTCCACCCTAAAATTTTGAGATTTTATGTGTGCCCACCCTTCAATATATTTTTGGATTCGCCATTGATTTGGACCATAATGATCTTAAAATAATTTTGTGTAAAGTTCCAAAAAAATAAATTCAAGTTTAATGACAATTTGATGTTTCCAAGTTTTCGTACAAGACTTCATGCATTTACTACGTTGCTTCCCGTTAATTATGACGAAGACCTGGTGAACGGGTTTACGTGATATGTAATATGAATAGGGCTTGCTTTGGTTTGAATTTTCAGCAATTTTGCCAATAAGACCAATAACATACAATTCCAAGTTCTCAAAACCATCTTCTTTTCGTTAAATGAAAATAAAAAATGAAAATGAAGATTGGTTTGGGTGGAGGGTTTATGGCGATTATCATGCTTATGATCATATCGACAGCAACAATGGCCGTAGAAGAAGCGAAACCCGGCTGCCAAAGCCTGTGCGGCAACCTTACTATCCCATACCCATTTGGCATGGAAGAAGGTTGTTACCGTTCTTAAGCACTAGTAATATCGATGTGCTTCACATCGATTTCGACGGTGAGCTGCGGATCCGTAATTGGGTAGGCTCAGACTGTTACAATTCATCAGGCCCCAGTTCCAGTTTCCAGACCTGGCTCACGACTGGTCTATACAACATATCAAGCACCAAAAACAAGTTCACCGCAATTGGCTGCGACACTATAGCCATCATCATGGGCACCACTGGGCAAGATTACACGACCGGGTATCTATCGTTGTGTGGTGGAATCAATGATGTAAGCGATGGATCGTGCTCCGGGATCGGCTGCTGCCAGGCGAGTATTCCGACAGGAGTGCGTGATTATAACATCAGCCTGGGGAGTTTTTACAACCATTCCACCGTCTTAACATCCATGTACCTATGGATTTGTGGTGGAGGAAGGTGAGTATGAATTCTCCACTTGGGATCTTAACAGGACTGATGATAATTGGAAACTTCCCATGGTTCTTGACTGGACCATTGGGGATCAGAATTGCAGTGAAGCCAAACAAGATCCTGAAACTTACGCTTGCAAAGACAACACTGTCTGCCATGAACCCGAATTTGGTAATGGATATTTGTGCAGGTGTAACGATGGTTTTGAAGAGAACCCTTACCTCTCCAACGGCTGCCAAGGTAAATTACTATTTACTAATACTATCTTTTTTTTTATTATTTTCATTTTCTCTCTTGAATTCCATGGCCATGAAAACTTTGATTCGAATTTATCAGATAAAGATGAGTGTGAAGCTTTAAATCCCTGCAGCTCCACATGTCACAATACAATCGGAGTTTTTACTGTTCTTGTCCGAAGGGATCTGAAGGTGATGGCCACCGGGATGGAACTGGTTGCAGTCCTAAAGTCAACAAGGGAACACCCGTCATTACTCAGATTGCCATTGGTCAGTATATATACCTTTATTTCTTTCCCACTTGCCATTTAACTTGAATTAATAATAATCATCAAACCAGACTAGTGGTATAATACATTGACAAACAACTTCTGAATTAAAATAATCATTAAACTATTTTTTCCCACTCGCCATTTTAACTTGAATTAAAATAATTGTTAAACCAAGGAAGATTTAAAAGAAAAATCAGCCTTCAAATTATTTTTGTATTTGTTTTTAATCCTTAAATTATATTTTAGTCAAAATAAGTACTTAAACTATTATTTTTTGTCACTTTAAGTCTAGCAGTTATCTAAGTAAAAAAATTATTTCAGCCAATAAGATGTTGACGCATCACAATTTTTTTTGACCAAGAGATAGTTTAGGAACTAAAAGCAAAAAAATGACATAGTTTAGGTACTTATTTTGACCCAAAAAATAATTTAGGTACTTAAGTGACCACAAATAATAATTTAGGTACTTATTTTGACCAGAAACGGTTTAAGGGCTAAAAGCAAACAAATGACATAATTTAAGGACTGATTTTTTATTTAAGACTAAAAAGAAAAAATAATAAAAATTAAAGGTTAAAATATACTCAAAGTCCTTGTACTCTTGATACATTTAGAATTCAGTCATCGTACTTTTATTTTTAGGAATTTAGTCCCTTTACTTTTCAAATTTCAAAATTCAAGTCTTATTATTAACACCATTAAATGTTTGTTGTTAAATTCTCTTATGTGACATTTTGAAATTAAAAAATACTAGCTTTGAGAGCATGCAATGCGACAATAAAATGACGTTGTGATGAAATTGAATTTACTAGTATAAAAATTATAATGATGTTAATACTTGGACTTGAATTTTTTATTCTCAAAAGTAGAGGACTAAACTCATGAAAATAAAAGTAAGAGGCTAAATGCCAAATTAATGTATATCACAAGGATTTGGAGTATATTTTTAATTAAATAAACTATTACCCCTATCAATTATAATTTATTATTTTATTTATATTGAACTTTTTAATATGTGTAGTAAACAAAGTTTAAGATAAATATACATATACTGTTATTAAATCTCTAATTGACTTTAGTATTGAGACAGAACTCAGTTAGAAAATGACAAAGACTTATTTTAAAATATATTAATACTATAATAAGAGTATTTTACTTTTCATATTTGTATTTATATAATAATACTACTTAAATAAAACAGTTAAAAACATATCACTTGAGAATTAAATATGTGTCTAATAAATTTATATACAAACATCAAACCTTTTATTACAGCAACCATGGTCATTTGTTAATTTGATTTTTTAACATGTTAATTTTTTTTTACAAATCCTATCTAATCTTAATCTTACGTAGAGGGAAGGAGAAAGGAAACTCTAAGGGGAAGGAACTAGTGCTGCTAGTGGATTTAGAACACATGACCAAAGGAAAATGAGAGAACAAGATGAAATAGCTTGACAGACGGCCATATGTGCTTGCTTGTTAATTTGACTTTTTTAATAGTCTAAAGGTGATTACAAAGTAGTATTTGTTCATATATATTCTTAACCCTTTGACAATGCGCATACACCATGTACACATAGCAATTTAAACCCGTATCTCCTGGGATGAACATTATCCACTTTTCCACTAGGACACTTGTTGGGTCCTGTTAATTTGACTTTTAAATATATACATTTTATTTAAAATATGTTCGTCCACCTATCTTATGTCTAAAAAATAATATAAATAAAAAAGAAATGTGTTTTTATTAACCAATAAGGGTAAGGGTTGGCGATTATTGAGTTCCAGAACAAGGACAGATCTTGACAAAACAAGTTGAGGGGGTTTATTTGAAATTTCTAAAATTTGTAGAAGGCTAAACTATTTTTTTTTATTTTGAAAAAATTAATTTAAACTTTAGAGGTCTAACTATTTTTTTAAAAAAAATTGAGACTTAATGATAACTTTTTTAAAAACTAAAAGGGACTTAATTAAAAAAAATATATAAAAAATAAAATTTAATGAGAATTAAAAATTTTAAAGGACCAAATTAAAAATATTTTAAATATTGAAGGGACAAATGTTAATTACCCAAAATTTGGCTCCCACCAAGACCCGTCCCTACTCTAAAAGTTATTAATATTTTATTTGTGTGATCATCGTATTTAAATTCATTATTAATTAATAATCGGAATCGAATAATGTAAAGATCATTATTACAAGGACTCAACTCAAAAAATGGTAATATTAATCATAATGGATTTGTGTTTAATTTGATTACAGGGATGAGCATTGGGTTTGTCGCCATCTTCATGTTCATATCGTGGTCGTTTTGGGCATCTAAGCAAAGAAAAACTGCGAAAATGAGGGAGGCATACTTCAAGCAAAATGGTGGGAATTTGTTGCAGCAACTTTCAAAAAGCCGAGGGCACTCTGAAAATGATACAATATTTGCAGCTGTAGAACTGGAAAAGGCCACCGCCAATTTTCACGAGAGCAGGATTTTAGGACAAGGAGGCCAGGCAACTGTTTACAAAGGAACACTGCCAGGGGACCGGGTGGTTGCCATTAAGAAATCGAGAATTGGAGACCAAACCCAGGTCGAACCATTCGTCAATGAAATAATGGTGCTCTACCAAATCAACCATAAGTATGTCGTCAAACTCCTAGGATGTTGTCTGGAGACCCCGGTTCCTTTGTTAGTCTACGAATACGTGACCCGTGGTTCGCTTTTCGACCATATCCATGATGTTGCTGGTGCAGCACCTTGCTCTTTTCTTCCGTGGGAGACTCGATTGAGGATCGCCACAGAAACGGCAGAAGCCCTTGCTTATTTGCACTCGGCGGCTTCTGTTCCAATCCTTCACCGAGACGTCAAGTTGGCGAACATACTCTTGGACGAGAACTATACCGCCAAAGTGTCTGATTTCGGAGCTTCAAGATTAGTCCCATCCGACCAGGCACAGATGACTACCATGTTACAAGGGACTTTCGGTTATTTGAATCCCGAATGCATGCATACCGGTCAATTGACCGAAAAGAGCATGTCTATAGCTTTGGGGTCGTTCTCATCGAGTTACTAACTGGATGAAAGGCGCTCTGTGACGAAGGATCAGCAGAACAGAAAGTTTTGGCCAAGTACTTTGTTTCTTTGATGAAAGAAAATCGTTTGCACGACATTATCGACCGTCGGATGCTTGGTGACGATGTAAAAATCGAGCAGCTTAAGGAAGTAGCAGATTTGGCTAGACAATGTGTGAGAGTGAAGGGAGAGGAGAGGCCAACAATGAAGGAGGTGGCCCATGAATTGGCAGAATTGCAGGCGATGGAGAGGTATTAATGGGGTAAACGAAACTTGAAAGTGGAAGAGTCGGAGTATTTGCTTGGGGATGAATTGAGCAACATTTATGGCGATTCTGCCACTACCAGCTCCACTGGGTACGACAGCATTAAGAACCAAGTCGCCTTTGAACTTGAGGGTGCCCGATGAGGTTATTCCCACGCTGCCCGATAATAATTACTTTTATCTTTTCTTAGTTGTTTTACGTATTATTATCTTATACACATGTAATGAAAAATAAAGTTTTTATAAGTGAGATTATTTAAGAGTTTAGGGTTTTATTTTAAGATTTAAATATTAACGGTTTAAATTGTAAGGTTTAAAATTTATGATTTACAGTTGGAATTTAGAGTTTATGCTTATATTTTTAGGGTTTTAAAGTTAAAAATTTAGATTTTAAATTTAAACTTAAAAATAAGTATGTTTATATAAACTTTTTTTTTTATACTGAGAGTGTATTAATCCTTTGTTTTACTCCATGTTTAAAGACTTCCAATGTAGTCGAATCAACGATTTCAAACATAATGTTTGATATTTTGTCGAGTTTTTCCCCTTTTTACGTTTGATCGATCATTTTGATTTTTTTAAGTATTTTCCGTTTTCAACGTTTGATTGATATACGTGGAGGAAAGAAAAATGATAAAAAATATAAAAATTAAATCTACTTCAGTATCCTAATTAACTTTTTAATCAACGGAGATAAAAATAGAAAAAGAAACCTAAAATTAGGAACTATTTTAACAAAAAAAATAGATTAATGGCAAAAAAGAATAATTTTAATAGTTCAGTGACTTGATGCAGTTTACCCTACATTATACTTTTTCTGTCCTACTAATTAAATGTTAACTTCTCACAAATTTTTAGAAGAAAAAATTGAATAGTATAAAATAATTTAAATAACAAGTTTGCCTTTAAAAAGTTAATTTTTGTTTTTGTTAGAAAAACTAAAAAAGAATAAAAAATAAATTTGTGTTATAAAAATGTTTGAGTTTTTTAAAGTGACAATTTGACTGAGACGATTTTAAAATAAAAAATGACACAATTAGTGGAACAGAAGGAGTATATAAATAGGCAAAAAAAAATAGGCTTAATTGTCAAATAAGTGCACATACTATATTTTTTGTTTCAGATAGACGTTTATTTTTCGGGCCAAATAGGTGTCTAACGTTTTCAAAGTTATGCGTTTAGGTACCTTGCCATTAACTTGCTTTAAAAAAACCCTATATTCCTCAAAATTTACAAAATAACTTAGAATTCTTAGATCTCCAAATTCACTCGTCATTCATCACGTTGCTGGTGACGAAATGAAGCTTCATTCTCTTGTCGCAAGACTCGAACGTTGTTCGTCGGTCTATTTGTCACTGTTCACTATCAACAGTCCTTTTTTTCGCGAGTTTAATTTTATTTTAACGAAAATAAAAAAATAATCGTGAGATTTGTGACGAAAGTGATAGATACACTGTTAACGATGGACGACAATAACGATTGAAATAAAAATTTAGGACTTAAAAACTTAGGGATTTAAAGATTATCTTAAAAATCTTTACGAATTTTAGGATATTTTTAAGCCAAAAATACTACTAGTAATACTAATAATAATAATAATAAGGGAAAACTACCCAAATAATATCCAAGCTATTGTCGAAATATCATTTTAGTACCCCAATTATTTTTTTTGGCAAAATAGTACTTAACGTTATATTTCGTTTTCAAAATAGTACCTCACCGTTAAAAATTAACAGCATGCTGACTAAGAGAAAGAAAAATCACACGTGGCAGCTTGCCATGTCATTTTCTCTCTTCTAGTCAGCATGTCACGTGTGCTTTTTTATGATTTTAATCGACGTGGCAAGCTGACTAGGAGAGAGAAAATGGTGTGATAGATTGTCAAATGTGATTTTTTCTCTCCTAGTCAGCACACATTTAGTTTTTTAATGGCGGAGTATCAAAATAAAAACAAAACGTAACATTAAGTACCATTTTGCCAAAAAAATAATTGGAGTACTAAAACGATATTTTGGCAATAGTTGAGTACTATTTGGGTATTTTTCCCTAATAATAATACAATGCATTTTTAATAGTGCTTGCTTTTTAAAATTCTCAGCCGCTCACACCTTCGCCGAACAAAAGCCTCCGGCGCTACTCTGCCCTAACTCCTAAGCCTCGTCTTTTACTTCCTCCAATTTTACCCCTCTTCTCCTCCTCCGCTCCCGCAAAGCCCTCCTTTTCCGTCAAGTTTGGATTTAAATAAGGTAAATTTCTGAAACCCTATACTCAACTCGAGGATTTCTACTTTAATCTTGAGATTTGCTTTTTGTTTTCGGTCCTAATGTTCACCCCACGTCTCCTCCTCCAGTGCCCGAGACAAGTCCTCTCTTCTCTTGCCTTGAAGCTTCCGACGGAGTAGGGAATTTAATGAGTTAACTTTTGAAACCCGAAATCGGATTTGAAGGTTTGTTTCTACTTGAGTCGCGAGATTTTGAGTTATATTGTCTATGTATCTGCATTCTCTGTTATATTTGATTTTCTATTTACGATGCTGATGCTTACCCCTCTCCTCTTCCAGTGCCTGACGGAAACCCTTTCCTGCCTTCAAGTTTCTGATAGACCAGGAGATTAAATAAGGTAATTTTTTGGGAACCCTAAACCTGACTTAGATTTTGAGTTATCTACTCTATGTATCTTCATCAGTCGACTATAATTGATTCTTTTGTTTTCGATCCCTGTGATTGTTACTCTGTCTCTGTTTACATTGTTGAGAAAATTCATTTTTTTAAAAAGCTATTGGTTTAATGGTAATAGTGGACACTTATTTGCGGCTCCAATCTGCTGCTATTGATGTGAAATTTGTTCACTCTGCTACGCCTCCTCTAGTTGAAACTTGAAACATTGTTCCCTATTTGTATTTTGTTTGAAATTAGATTCATCTTTAAACAATTTACTGATTTTATTTCCTTTGAATTAGATTCAGCTATGGAAGTTGACCATTACAGCGTCTTGGGTTTACCTTCCGGCGAGGAAGGAGCCAATTTAACCACAAAAGAAATTACCAAGGCTTATAGAGAAAAAGCCCGTGATCTTCATCCTGATAAACGAAAAGACGATCCAAATGCCCATGAAAATTTCATAAAGCTCAAGTCCTCGTACGAGATTCTTGTTGATGAAAAAGCCCGTAAGCTCTTCGATGATCTCCTTCGGGTGAAACGTGAACAACAACGTCGATTTGCTCAGCAAGACTCAAAGCGAAGGAAAATGATGTCGGATTTGGAAGATAGAGAGCGTGCTTCTTTTGCTCCGGATCCTGTCGTGACAGCTAAAGAGGAAGAAGAGAGAATCACGAGGAAATTGAAAGAGGAGATTGCTAGGATACGTGCAATGCATGCAAATAAAGGTGCGAGTATGGGAACGGGCTCGGGTTTGGGCTTGAATCAAGACAAGAGTGGGGGTGGGGTTAGTGTGGAGTTGGATAAAGAGAAGGTTTTAAAGGTTTCTTGGGAAAAAATTGGAGACGCTTATACGGCGGAGAAGCTAAGGCAATTGTTTTCTAGGTTTGGGGACGTAGAGGATATTGTAATCAAAAGCTCAAAGAAAAAGGGGTCTGCTCTTGTAGTCATGGCTACTAAAGAAGCAGCTGTAAGTGAAGTTCTTTTGTGTGATTTTATTTTTGTTTTATTTTCTTGAACTTCTATTTTATTTATTTTTTCTTTGCAGTTTGCTGCTACAGGAAGAGTTACTGGGGATCTACACAATCCATTGCTGGTCGTGCTTCTTAAACCAGCCATTGTTGCGGATTTTCCAGCTCCCCGGAAGGCCGAGGAACCTGACCGTTTCAGTAATCTGGTTGGGGCTGGTTTCCAAGCTTTTGAAGATTCTGTTTTTTCTAAACTGAAAAAGGTATGACCTTGCTGTTGTATATTGTTTATAATTTTAAGTTAGGTAATTTGAGATGTTCATTTAGAATACCTTTATATTTAAAGAGAGAGAGAGAGAGATGGTAACTTGAGCCGACAATGTATCTTGATTTAGCAGCAACTTCTACGAGTCTTTTCCTTAGCATTTGTCTTTTGGACTTCTAATGGACACTTTGGTAAGGGGTTGAGAGTCATGAATGGAGTTTGAAATAGGCATTAACCATTAAATCTATTTTAATCTGGTTGCTTTTCGCTACTGTTAAGTAATTATAGCATTGAAAGAAAGTCAAAGATATTGTTTGAATTGCATATTTGCATTTGTCAATGATGAGTATTATTCTTGGAACTCTTTTATATCTTGTTAAATGAATTATTTACTTATAATGTAATTTGAATTTGCACCATGTTTTATATATTTAACTTTCATTTTCTCATTAATTTTTTAATGGTATCTCACACTTGATTATATTCTAATCAGGCTGCTGAAAAACAACAAAAGTGATGAAGAAAAGGCATTGAAGAGTGCAAATTCATCCGTGGCGGTGGCATCTGTCCAGAGTGGTAATGCCAACATGCCCGTCTGGTCCTCAGAGGTTTTACGAGTTTGGAACCGAATTTGAGCTCTCTGACGTTCACTCTGTAAATGTCTATCTTGTTCATTAACGCTTAATACTTGCAAACTATTAGTCTTTTTTTTTCCCCATAGTTTATGTGCTTATACAGATTTTCTAATATATCAATGGACAATGTAGTCCTTAATATTTTGCAAAATAGAGCGCACCATTTATTTCATTTGTAGACTTCATTTTCTCTATTTTTTTATATGACATAGATTAAACTTGAACAGGGAACGAATGAAGACGACATGGTATAGCATTTTATCATCTCTTGAACATGAGAAAAGAAAAACATGTAAAACATTTTACTTGGCAAATTAGTTTTACTTCATGTATGCACTATACACAAATTTGAAGTTTAGTTCTGGATAATTTGGTCTTCTATTTTTATAATTTCTTTAGTACTTTTGATAGTTAATTATTTCGGTTAACACGTTGGTGTCGGTAAAATAGGATAACTATTTCGATTACGATGTTAATGCTGATTTTTCCCCCTTAAAAAACAAACAAAAAAATTATGTTAATGTGATAGCATCACGAGTGGTCTCAAGAAAAAATTGACATCAATTACGAAGTCGCTAAAAATAAAGAAAATACTTTGATATACAAGTTTGTAGGAATTTAGGTTAGGGTTTAGAGATTTAGGTTGTAAGGTATAAAATTTAAGATTTATAATTAAAATTTAGAGTTTAGGGTGTTAGGGTTAAGGATTTAGGTTTTATAGTTTAAATATGAAGGGTTGTGTAAATTTTTTTATATAGCTTGTATATAAAAAATATAACCCAAAAATAAATAACAAAAGTATAACAAATTAAAGTGCAAAATTTAAATCCGAATTTTGAGAATACTAGAGGGACTAAAATTATAATTGGACCTACTATTTCACTCAATCGCGGATGAACCTGACGGGATATTTACCTTTAATTATTTCCCCTCTGTACCGTGATGACATCGAAAACAAAGATTCGCTCGACACGAAAGTCGGAGGTTGTTTTGTTCTGAATATATATATATATATATATACAGAGACAGGTAGATAGATTGTATTATTTTGAATATATATTCAGATTTCTCTGGGGGCGTTGTGAATTGATAGTATTAAATTAATTAATACTGTTTACTGTTGTATTCATTTATTTGCCATTAGGAAGTGAGAAGAAAAATCAGAGCAAATTCATATTTATGATCATCGTCAATGGATGCAGCAACACCCTTACTTCCTCCGCACCAACAACTCCCGCCTTCATTTCTTCTCACCTACCTATATTCTGCTCACTTCCTTGCCAGATGGGGCGCCAGGTTCCTTCATTTCCCCCTCTTCCTCTCCCTCTCCCTCTCCCTCTCCCTCTCTTGCAACTTAATTCCTTCATCACTTATTGATTTGATTCATTCGTTGCAGAATGTGGGAATTCTCTGTGGGTTTATATATGATCAGTGTTTGGCCTGATTCTTTACTCCTTGTTGCTATCTATGGTGTTGTGGAATCATCCTCTGCTGCTCTATTTGGTCCCATCATTGGACGATGGGTGGATAGCCTCACTTATCCAAAGGTTTTCTTTTTCTTTTTCTTTTTCTCTCTCTTTAGATTCCACTTTCCATGTAATAGATCTCCTTCTTTTGTAAACACCACGCCAATCAAATTATCAAATACTGATTAAAAGATATGCTAAAGTACCCATATCCATATCTGTAGTTTACAAAATTTTCATCTTCATAGCAACAAGCAAAAGTTGCTGATTGCTGGTTTTCATCAACTCATTTCACCGACCATGTCGAACCAGCTGCTGATTTCTGAATAAAAAGAGTGACTAAACGTATAAATTTCTGTTGGCAGGTTCTTCAACTATGGTTGGTAACCCAGAATCTCTCCTTCATAATCGCTGGAGGTTCAGTAACTGTCTTACTGGTATTTCCGAGCCTGAAGTTTACGAACATCGTTGTTTTCATCACCCTGGTGATATTGACAAACATCTCTGGAGCTGTTGGTGTGCTTTCAACATTAGCCGGTACCATCCTGGTTGAAAGAGAATGGTAATTGTGCATGCATGCATTTCCAGGAGCCTTTTTTCAACCATCCATTCATCTTTAAATTGTTTCTAAAAGTCTATGTTTGAATGTATTATTTGTCATCTCAATTTCTTATATTCTCTCTATTTGAGTTGTTAAATATGGTTAGTGAAGTTCTTTGTTTTTCCAACAACAGGTTGGTAGTAATATCAGAAGGCAATCCTCCTAGCTTACTCACTGATATGAACTCGGTTATTAGACGTATCGATTTAACCTGCAAGTTAGTGGCACCAGTTATAAGTGGCTTCATTATCAGCTTTGTAACACTAGAAGCATCGGCTATGGCATTTGTGTTGTGGTCAACTATAACCGTATGGGTGGAGTATTGGCTTTTTATGTCGGTGTACAACGGGATCCCAGCTTTAGGCATAAACAGCAGCCGAAGGCTGATTGCAAAAGTTTCACCAAGTGATCAAGTGGAAGACACCATATCTACTTCTCAAGAAAGAAATAATTCCGTATTCGATGAAGGAGAGAATTCAGCATCCTCTGGGAAAAGCTCAGCAAGTAGGATCATTGAGTTGATCTCTAAGGTTCCCTACATCGATGCATGGAAAGTATATTTGCAGCAAGATGTCGTTTTACCGGGAGTTGCTTTAGCTTTGTTGTTTTTCACTGTCCTAAGGTGAGTGCTTATGAATTCTACTTTTGTCCGAGCTTTGAACTCAGTGAAGTAATGAAAGTAAGTAATTGAACATCCATTTCTTTATCGGTGAATGTTTTTATTCAGTTTCGGGACTTTGATGACGGCGGTCTTGGAATGGGAAGGGATACCTGCATATGTAATCGGAATAGCTCGTGGAATTAGTGCTTCAATTGGAATAGCAGCAACGGTGGTGTACCCTGTGCTTCAATCTCGTATTTCGATTCTCAGAACCGGACTATGGTCTGTCTGGTCTCAGGTATAAACAACACTACTCATTGTACACTTAAGTTCTTTTAGATACTCCATACAGAAAATAGACCAAGAGATCTTACTCGTCTTTTGAGTTTTGATTCAGTGGACTTTCCTGCTGGTATGTGTGGCTTCAATATGGATCAAAAACAGCCTGTTATCAGCATATATGCTGATGGCTGGAGTTGCGACCTCTCGGCTTGGTTTGTGGATGTTCGACTTATCAGTCATCCAACAAATGCAGGTACCGTATACAATTAAATCCTCTCTTTCGAAAGGAAGCTCTTTTTGTTTGGTGTTACTGCATTTTGTTTATGATAACACAGGATCGTGTTCCTGAATCGGATCGTTGCATCGTGGGAGGAGTTCAAAACTCGCTTCAGTCTACATTTGATTTAATGGCTTATGTAATGGGAATAATAGTATCCAATCCACAGGTAAAATTCTTCCTAGAACTTTAGCTTGCTTTATATGATTGATGCAAATTAAGGATTCTCCGGGTTTCAGCATTTCTGGAAGTTGAACTTGGTATCCTTTTCGGCGGTGACGGTGGCCGCGTTTCTCTACACTTACCATCTATACCGGATTCGGAAGCACCTTTTTCACTTCGAGAAGCTTTACTCATTACTTCCATGCTTGTAAGCTGAAAGAAGAAAAGAAAGTCTGAGCATGGCATGCAAATTAACGTTTCTGTGAGCAGCAAGCTGTTGGTTAATGCAATGCCTGTAAGAATAAGATGATATGAAAGGGGAGAAAAGGAAAAGATGGTCGGAGCATTTACCGTAAATGAACGTTTCTGTGTGTGAAAGTTGAGAATAAATTCACCATTATACTAGCAAGGGGTGAATCTCTCAGATTGAGATCATTTTCAGTTTGGTTTTAGTGTTGTTAATTAGTTCTTTGTATGAATTCTCTTTTGAATTTACAATTGTTAAAGCAGATGCTTAATAGTATCAATTTTAATATAATAAGGATTTCATCTTTGAAGGTTGCTTATGATTTTCTCCAGTGAACTTTAGAAATAATTGTTTCTGTTTGTTTCTTGTATGAACCATGGATCAGATACAAGGGTCCAGCAAAACAAGGAAAACAACATATAAATGCAAAAAGGAAGAAGATATATCCGTGTCAATTGACAGTCCTAAGAGCTGGCCAACTCTGGAGAAAACAAAGGAAGCCCATCTTATACATGCACCCATGCCACACAAAACTCTAGGAGATAAGTAGCAATGAGGGAGAGATTGCTTTTGCTCAGGGTCAGGGTCCCGTGGGCATTGAGTAAAGTGGGTAATACTAATAAGCCCAATTAATCTCAGGAGCTCTAAGGTTTTGGGTCATGTTTGTTTTTATAAAATTTCAGGATCCAACCCAATGAAGAACACAAGTCCGAATCCAAAAATCTTTCGCTCATTTCTCTCTACATCATCACTTCTCCATAGATTTTGCCATGAATTTTTTTCCAGTTAAAATGTGAATTTATCGCTTCCGATTCGTAGAGAATTTACACATCTCGTAACTTCCGATTCCCAGTGCCCAAGGTATTTCCAACAACCGTTCCTATTTCGGTTTTCTTTCTTATCTAATTTGAAATTTCTGGAGGTCTGATTTTGCATTCAAATGGGGAAGAGGTTAGTTTTTTCTTGATCTGAACAAGAGTCTGAACTTGTTAATTCACCAGCATTTAACAGTGTTTTAATGAGTTAATCACAACATAAACAGTAATGACGAGTAGTATTAAATTCAAGCACATAGTAATTATTCAGAACAATTATAGGATGACCTACCCACTCCCAAACGCCATTTCCCTTTCACCTACTTAATACTTATCATTTGCCAACTTCAAACCAAAATTAGGCTTGAAAAGGCCACACACATCCCTTTGGCCTTACCCTTACATTTCTTGAAATTTTTAGAAATTATTTTTTATAATTATCCATACCTAATTTATTGACCTAATAATTTAATTATGATAAAAAAAGTATCAGCTTACTCCTAGAACTTATGAGATTATATAAAAGAGATTCCCAACAAAACCTTTTTTCTGCTTCTCTTCCGTGCGGTCGAAAGTTCAGCGTGCAACATTCTAATCTAAGATTAATTTGTGGGAAGTTTTAAGTTTACTTAATGAATTTATACAATTAGTAATAATTTTAGTTATAATCGAAAATATTTAATGCGACGAGTTTATATTATAAATAAGAATAATTTTGCAATTTTAATTTATGTTACGTAGTTTATACGCACTTAGTAAATCTTTTGATTTAAACTTTTTTTAACCTTGTATTAATTTGTATTTTAGATTCGTCCCCTTGCGGTGCTGTGACTACTGACTACTTTGTTCATCGGAAGGCAAAAATCTCCGAGTTGTCCAAAACTCTTCGAAAACCCCTCAATCGAAAAAAATCACCCTAAACCCATATTTGTTTGTCAAAGTCCAAACCAGATAATACGATATTATTTGAATCACAGCCCGATTACAGAAATGGCGGCGACTGGAAATGCTCCGTGGCAGCCACAAGAAGAGGGGTTGAAGGAGATCTGTGGACTGCTGGAGCAGCAGATTTCGCCATCTTCTTTGCCTGATAAATCTCAGATTTGGCAACAGCTTCAGCACTACTCTCAGTTTCCTGACTTCAACAACTATCTCGTTTTTATCCTAGCACGAGCCGAGGTTTGCTTCGTTTTTTTATCCCCGTTTGTTTCCTCAGTGACCAACTCACAAAAAATTATTTTCTGGTAGTTTTTCGTTTTTTTTTTCTTCCGAGGAACTGGATTATGGGTATTGATCGGGATATACGTTTATGGAGGAGATACGATCGCTGCTCTCTTTTATTTTGTGGAATTTATTTTTTATTGGATTATGCTTCTATTGGATACTAGAATTGGGCTTTTGTAGGGTTAATTACACTGTAATATAATTTGCAAAGATTGTGCACTTCTTTGGCAAACTACATTCCGGGTATTTGATTGAATTACACGTTTAAAACTGAATTTTCCTCATTTGGAGACACAATATGTTCGATTTATTTGTAGTGGTTTTGGGTTAAACAAGAATTCTAGTGGGTGGTTGATTGGGACGTTTCTTGATCAGAACTTACCGGCATGATATAGTTTTGTTCCCTTATAGGTTTCAAATGCATGAATCAGTGTTCTTACTCTTGAATATATTAGGAATAGCTGTTCGCTTTCATGTGGTAATATAACTTTGTTTCATTTTTGTTAATTTATGCATGGTAAATCAGTAGCCTTTGGATATATTATGAAAACCTGTTTTCTTTGATGTGCTAATGAAACTTTGTTTCATTTTTGTAAATTTATGCAGGAAAAATCTGTAGAGATACGACAAGCTGCTGGTTTGCTGCTGAAAAATAATCTAAGAACTTCTTATAAGATGACGGCTCCTGCACACCAACAACATATAAAGTCAGAACTATTACCCTGTTTAGGAGCAGCGGATAAACACATTAGGTCAACAGTTGGGAATATTATAACTGTGGTTGTTCAACTAGGGGGAACTTTGGGGTGGCCTGAGTTGTTGCAAGCTTTTGTAAATTGTTTGGATAGCAATGACCTAAATCACATGGAAGGCGCTATGGATGCGTTGTCAAAGGTATGTGATGAATAATTTTCTAATGTCTGCTTTCATTTTAGGGAAGTTTTCATATTATTGTGGAAAAGCTTCCTTTTAGTTTATTCAATATAGAACGATGGTTTTGTAATGCTTTTACATGGTTTAAAACTTTAAGCCATTAAACATTGGAGGAATCAATCAAATTAATAGAAGCATGCGGGTTTAATCAATATTAAACCGTGGCTTTCTCATGCTTTTACATAGTTTATGCCATTAAATTTTGGAAGAGTCGATTTAAATCAATAGAATCATCATGTGACTGTATTTATTGTGAAAGCTATTTGAAAATATTTCCATTAGTTATATGAAGTTAGTATGCAAAAAAACCCATAGTGTAAGATGTATTACTCATCCCCCAGGTTGTCTAGTACTCTAGTGAGATAAATGAGATGATTCTTTGGTCATCTAGAATAGATTTCTTTACAAGTAAACACACATTGTTGGTAGAACAAGGTTCTAAGCCTCAGTGAGGGGTTGCCTTCAAATGTATCGGGTAGAGGGTTCCCACAATTTCTACTTTACCCAATTTCTGTCATTTCTTCTTAATATGCTTATAGTCCATATAAGAAGTTCCCCTGATGCAGAATCCTCGATATTCTATGGTATTTGAAACATGTTTCCATTATTCTAGGTGCTTAATGGCAATATATCACAGTGATTACCCATGGGTCAACTTACACTAGCTAATCTATACGAATTCTTCTTCTTTTGTTGGTGGTCTTACTGCATTCTGAGGTTCAAACTTAAATGTAGCTGACAAACGTCCTCTGGCAGAGACATGGTTATATGCTGATTCTGAATTACTTTTAACGCATCAACCATTCCTTTGTAATACAGATTTGTGAGGATATACCACAAGTGCTGGATTCAGATGTTCCTGGGTTAGCTGAAAGGCCAATCAACATATTCCTTCGTCGGTTATTTCAGGTGAAATGCATTTCTGTATTTTTAAATTTTGTCTGCATTTAGAAATTTTCTAATTATGACTGTTTTTTCTGAGCAGTTTTTTCAGTCTCCCCATGCTTCTCTGAGAAAGCTGTCATTGGGTTCTGTAAACCAATATATTATGTTGATGCCTTCTGTAAGTTAACTTGAATGTTTGTATATTTATATTCCTCTTGTGATGTATGCTATTCTGATACTTTTAGGGCAATACTTGAGTTGTACATTAATTTCTTTCAGGCTTTATATACATCCATGGATAAATACCTTCATGGTCTGTTTGGCCTTGCTAATGACCCTGCAGCAGAAGTGCGGAAATTGGTGAATAGTTTCTCCTTTTCTCTTGTATTCATATTGTAGTTATAATCTAATATTTTGCATGGAATACTCTACTGTAAATATTTCTTAATTTTCCTTATAATTTATTATTGAAGCCTATAAAAGCTTGACATTATCATTTCTGATTTGAAAATCTATTTTGAATGCAGCGTTAGAATCGGCCATGTTTTGTCATCTAGTCTTTTCTGTTAATGGTTCTTGTCTTTTTTCTATCATGGACCCTGCATATATCATGTGACTGAATTCAGACCAATGTTCTCTTTTTCTTACCAAATGATCAGGTTTGTGCAGCATTTGTTCAGCTGATTGAAGTTCGTCCATCTGTTCTGGAGGTAGGTATCTTTTGTTTGTTGCATTTTTGTTGTCATACATTCTTTCTTGATTGCAGTAAGTATTTTAACTTTTTGGTTCGGGGTCATGTTCTTTTTGTCCTTTTAGGCTTGTTTACAAGCTGTTATCTTCTCTGATGTGACTTAGCATTATTTCACAGCCGCATATGAAGAATGTAATTGAATATATGCTGCAAGTCAATAAGGACACTGATGATGAAGTGGCACTTGAAGCATGTGAATTTTGGTAACTTCCTTTGTGCATTCCATTTATGAATTTCCTAGTAGATTAAGAAATTTTTTAAAACCATATTTTTGATAGCTTATGCATTTTGACAATCTTCAAACAAATTGTTTTTGGTGGAATGCAATATCTCCTGAAATTAGATCCTTCTTTTTTTTTTCTTTTTCACCCCTGTTTGCATTTGAGGTGTGTTGTCCATGCCTCTGGCTTTATGTGCTAATATATTGTAAACTGGATTCTAGCTATCAAGAAATTGAATGTTTTAGCCATAATATTTTTAGTAGTTTCTGTTAGAAAAATTAGATTCTTTTTCTTGCTTTCAGGCATGGAGAGGTTTGAAGGTCATGCATTTAACTTTACTAGCATTTTACCTTGGTCTTGGCTAATGTTTATGATTCAATATTGATCTTGGTTTGCAGGTCTGCATATTGTGATGCCCAATTACCTCCTGTGATTTTGAGAGAATATTTGCCACGCCTAATTCCAGTATGCTAATGCTTTGCTGAGTTTTATATCTTTTCTTTTTGCAGAGCTGTTTATAAAATCACGTTCTTAGTTTTCACATACCTGTCACTGTTCTTTGTAGATTTTGTTGTCAAACATGGTTTATGCAGATGATGATGAATCCCTTATTGAGGCTGAGGTTATTTTCTGTCTTCTTTATTCAGATTATGTGAATTGGCAATTATTGTTGATAATTTACTTGGAATTAATTCATTCTTGTAGGAAGATGAGTCTCTTCCAGACAGAGATCAGGTTGATATAATTGTTTCTGATCATTGTTCTCAGTTTTCTGTAATGTATTCTAAATAAGCATTTGGCTGAATGTGGTTCTCCCCAATATTTTCTATTCAGGATCTTAAACCTCGCTTTCATACGTCACGATTTCATGGTTCTGATGATGCAGAAGATGATGTAAGTATTTGTTCCCCCTTTCTGTGCCAGTCAATCAGAGAACATAAAGTTCTATGGTTCTTTTAGTTTTAGAGAGATCTGTTTTCTAGTGGAACCTTTCCCCAAATGATCACTTCGGTACAGGATGATGATTCATTCAACATATGGAACTTACGGAAATGCAGTGCGGCAGCTCTTGATGTTCTATCAAATGTGTTTGGGGATGAAATTCTTCCAACTTTGATGCCTAATATCCAGGTAACTTTGATGCCTAATCTATTTATGTTGTTGGTCGCTGGTGCTGGTTACACCCACATACATGGGATTAAAAGAAGTATATAATATATAGGAAAATTATTTGATAATTGATACATAGGCTGTGTGAAGTTTACCCAAGCCTGTCTATTTTAGGCTTTAGGGGGGTTGGTTTAAGTGTTTAGAGTTTAGGATTTAGGTTAGAGATTTAGATTTTATAGTTTAGATAGGAAGGATTGTGTAATTTTTTTTACACAGCTTGTGTATCAAAAAATAACTCTAATATATGTGTGTGTGTGTGCAAACTTTTTGAAAAAAGGATGGGTAGTTTAAGAAATGTATATATTTTCTTCAAACAATATATAGAAACAATTTTTAGGATATTAACATCTAATTTTATATGTTGGTTTACGTACATTTGTTTCAAAAAGGGTGGGTAGGTTTTAAAAAATTTGTTTTTTTAAGTTTTAAAACAATATATTATAGATACAATTTAAAGGACATTAATATCTAATTTATTAGATGGTTTATGAATTTACTTGGGACTCTTGACACTAAACACAACCAGGTATTTTATAATCAGTATTTCAGTAAATATTCTGCATTATTAGTTCATATTGGCAAAGAGATGTTACCTTAGCTCGTTCCAAATTGCACATCAGAAGATAAGATTGTTTCATGTGCTAACTTTGCAAATTTAAATAATTGGCTATGATGTAGATATGCTAGTTTGATCAAAAAGTATTTGTTGCTAATGTCAAACTTTTGCTGCTCTCTGCATGAGCTTAATTGGAGAAAATAGTCATGGGAGTTACATCTAGATTTTTCCTTTTGTTGATCTTTTGTAGGCCAAGTTAGCTGCTAGTGGTGATGAAGCCTGGAAAGATAGAGAAGCTGCTGTTTTGGCTCTTGGTGCAGTTGGTGAAGGTTGCATCAATGGTCTCTATCCTCATTTGTCTGAGGTAATTCTTGTTGTTCTGTACTGATGCACAAAGTTGTGAGGCAGATTACGAGGTGAAGAATAAATCATACATATATAACATTTATTTGTTTTACTTAAATCAAGTCATGCTTCTTAATTTATCATTGTTTCTTTTGTCATTGCCTTTTCTTTTGTTTTGATTGCCATGGTATTGAATTAATAGAAAAACATATTTCCCCCCCCCCCCGGCAGATTGTGGCCTTTCTAATTCCTCTTTTAGATGACAAGTTTCCTCTCATAAGGAGTATATCCTGTTGGACACTTTCTCGATTCAGCAAATGCATCGTTCAGGTATGGATGAAAATTGCTGCTTCGGTTGTTTCTTCTGAAGACCATAACTTCCAAGCTGATGTTGTTTAGCTGTAAATCTTTCTTAAACTATTAATGATAAATAACACTATGATATCCAAGAAAATAATATATCCTTTTGCAGCATACGTGCTACAACAATCTTCTGTTTGTTCTTGGCACATTTTGTCTATTGCTTTGGATTTTGTGGTTTAAAACTCTCATGTTTGGTTCGTTTCAGGATAGTGGTAATCAAAAAGGCTACGAGCAATTTGATGCAACCCTTATGGGCCTTCTTCGAAGAATATTGGATACTAACAAGCAGGTGCAAGAGGCTGCTTGTTCGGCTTTTGCAACACTTGAGGAGGTTGTTATAAACATGCTGCACAAATTTTTGCGTATGGGATTTAAATTCTTATATATATGTATATTAATTTTGTTTGCAGGAGGCTGCCGAAGAGTTGGCACCAAGGTTGGAAGTAATTCTGCAGCATCTTATGTGCGCCTTTGGCAAGTATCAGGTTGTTTTCTGGATGATAAGCTACATTTGACTGTCGTGATCATACCTTATGGTAGATGCTGCTTCATCTTCACCATTGAATAATTTTTTCTCATTTATGTATAATTTACAGAAACGGAACCTTAGAATTGTTTATGATGCTATTGGAACTCTAGCAGATGCTGTTGGAGGGGAATTGAATCAGGTATATTAGTATGCTAAAATAATAACAATGTTTTTCGCATTGTCTCTTCTTACTATGCACAAAAGTCATTGCACTTTCTTGGTGGATTTACTTTTTTGGTATAAAGATGATTCTCTCCATTGACAGTTTTTGTCATTTTGCAGCCTGTTTATCTTGAAATTCTGATGCCTCCACTTATTGCAAAGTGGCATCAGGTTCCAAATTCTGACAAAGATCTCTTTCCACTGCTCGAGTGCTTCACATCTATTGCACAGGTCTGTTCTTTTATTGTCTGACTTATTTATTTATAATTTTTTCTTTAAGGAGGGAAGATGTGTTGTCTTTCAAACTCGATGTTGTGGTTTGTATTTAACATTTTATTTTACACTGAGGTCAGCAAGTAATTGGATAGTGAATACTGAATACATCTAGAAGTATTTTTGAAAGAGGCTTTAAGCTTATATAGAGTTGGCTGTAATTACATTGCCCTTGCTGCTTTGACTAACCGTCCACTCTATCCTCTGGTAAGAATTGTAATGTGTACTGCAAATATAAGAGAACAATTCTATAAGTGAAAAGATCAGTATGAGATTGGAGTGTACCTTTGCTGATACTTCAACATGATAAGTATAGTATAATTGCAAAAAGGCATGGCTCTGGTGTATGCTTTGTTGTGTGGTCTTGGGATGTGAATCACAAAAAGAAATGTCTGTTCTGTTCTAGTCACATCTGTTTCTGGTTTTCTTCAACCTACTCACTGAGCATCTGAGGTCCCCCTTCAGAATGTTGTTTCTGCATAATGCAACATGGAGGATGGGAGTGTGCACAAACTAGAAGTTCTTATTAATCTTGGGGCCAGTCCAATCTGCATAATTCTTTAATCTGCTGTCAGTTTAGCACTGTGAGTTATCCGAGAGAAATTTCAGCCTTTGTAAATAATGTAGTAATTATCCTACTTAAAGTTTATCTCCCTAATAGATTAGATTTTATCCTTAGTAGGACTCCTTATTGTAGTTAGAGTCTATCAACTTAGTAGATTAGAACTAAAAGTTATCTTGAGAAGGTCTTCTTAATGTACTAAAAGACCTAGAGCCTATATAAGTGTGTATCGAGAGATGTAATTTTGATTGAGCAATAACAAAATACGAATATAAAATTCTGTTTCTTCCTGCTCACAACTTACATGGTATCAGTCTAATTTCGATCCTATCATAATTTTCTTCTCACGGAAAATCATCCTCAATCAACATCGAGTGAGATGCGCCTTCTCCTCAACCTCGATTGTCGGTATGGCAGATTTTTCGAAATAACAGTGTTCTCTTGTTATTTCTAATCAACAAAGTGGCTTTACAAAACAACAGATCTTTGAACTCGCAAAGAATCGTCAAAGAAATTTAATGGCAGCGATGAAGGAAATCTAGCCCTAGTACATGATGGTGTCCAAAGACAAAGCCTCCTCCATCGCTCTTGTTTCTACCCGATCTGCAAAGAAATTGGATTATTGATTCGGGGGCCTCTCCGACCACATGACTGTAATAGGGCTTTATTCTCTGTTTTTAAAAAGTCTTCTTCTCAAGCTTCCATTAAAATCGCAGATGGTTCTCTATCTCCCATCAAAGGGACGGGCTCTGTTTCGTTAGATGGTAATTTGATCCTTAAGGATGTGTTATTTGTCCCCGACCTCGCATGCAACTTGATATCGCGAGCAAAATTTCTAAAGACTTGAACTGCTCCTTAAGGTTTACTGATTCTACATGTTTTTTGCGAGCACTTTGGATTCGAGGAAAATAATTGGCGTGCTAGCTTGCAACATGGTCTTTATATCCTTCATGGAAAATATCCATCTTCTATTTCAAATTCTCCTTCTTGCTTTACTTCTTTAGGACGATTAGATACTATAATGTTATGGCATTTTCGGTTAGGTCACCCCAATTTTCACTATCTTAGAAAAATGTTTCTGATTTGTTTGTTAATAAAGATCCAAATTCTTTTAAATGCCATATCTGTCCACTTGCAAAACAAACCAAATCTTTATATTTACCATCTGTTCATAAACCCTCTAAACCATTCACACTCATTCATAGTGATGTTTGGGGTCCTTCTCGAGTGAAGAATATTACAGGGTAGGTGGTTTGTGACTTTTATTGATGACCATAGCAGACTTTACTTGGACCTACCTTCTTAAAGAAAAATCTGACGTTGCTTCTATTTTTGCAAGGTTTTATGAAATGGTGGTTACTCAGTTTGATAGCAAAATAAAAATGTTTCACTCGACAATGGGGAGAGTTTTTCTCTCTTTTTAGGAGATTTTTTTTCGACTAAAGGTATACTACATCTTAGTTCTTGTGTAGATACCCCACAACAAAATGGGATTGCTGAACGTAAAAATAGGCATTTATTAGAGGTTACCCGAGCCTTGTTATTCACCCATGCTTTGTTCCAAAATATTTGTGGGGGGGAAGCCTTATTAACGGCTACATATCTTATAAATAGAATGCCTAGCAAAGTCTTGCATTTGAACTCCCTAGAGATGTTTTCTTGGAAAATTATCCTACTTTTAAACCTATGTCATCTAATCTTCCCTTAAAGACGTTTGGGTGTACTGTTTTTCTAAAATCCACAAATCCTTCAAGTTCCAAACTAGATCCTAGGGCTTTGCAGTGTGTTTTCGTTGGATATTCTTCACTTAAGTTTTTTGTCTCTTTGGATCTCACTTTCTTTGAACAGGTACCTTATTTTCCTAAGACTGAAAATCAGGGGGAGTGTTGGGATAATTTCCAGTCTCCTAACAGTCAGGTTCCTTCTTTTTCACCTTCTTTACCTATAGCTCCTTTGTTTGTGAAGCCTCAGAATTTTTTAAAACCTGATACCCCTGTTTCTAACACTACACCTCTACATACTTCACCTAAACCAACTGTTCAGCCCACTAACCAGTTACAGGTATATACCAGAAAAAAGAAAGCCATTCCGTAGATATTTTGTAACGACACTGCCAAGAATTGGACTTTAGTCCAAATTGCTGAGGATAAAGGAGGTAATGATGTTGAAATTTCTCCTCATTTACTTGAACTCAAATTCGCCTATTGCTAAAAGGAAAGGGGTAAGACAGTGTACAAAGCATCCTATTCAGAGATATGTTGCTTATAGCAATCGATGCCCTCTTTTAAAGCTTTTACAAACTTGTCTAGATGAAGAACAGATTCCCAAGACTATTGAAGAAGCCTTAAGAGACTCAAGTGGAAGAAAGTCATTGAGGAGGAGATTACAAAGACTAGAAAAAATGGCACTTGGACCATAACCGATCTTCCACAAGGCAAGAAACCAAAGGGATGCAAATGGGTGTTTGCTATCAAATACAATTCGGATGGGAGTGTGCACAGTACAAAGCAAGATTGGTGGCCAAGGGTTTTACATGACCTTTGGAATAGACTATAAGGAAACTTTTGCTCGGTTTGCTAAGTTGAACACCGCCGAGTCCTGTTGAGTTTGGTCATTAATTGTATTTGGAAACTTCATCAACTTGACATTAAGAATGCATTTCTTAATGGGAAACTAGAAGAAGAAGTTTTTATGAAGATTCCTCCTGGTTTAGAGTCCAAAGAGAATAGGCGTAAAGTTTGCAAGTCGGGACAGATCACTTTATGGGTTAAAGCAATCACCAAGAGCCCGGGTTTGATAGGTTCACTAGAGTAATTACGGAAAATGGATACAAAATAGTCTCTAGCGGATCATACCTTGTTTTCTAAGGTAACTCCAAAAAACAAAAAGTTCTTTTGATAGTATACGTAGATGACATTATTGTGATTGGAGATGATGAAGAAGAAATAAGCCACTTAAAATCTCTTTTGAATAAAGAATTGAGATGAAGGACCTAGGAAAGCTTAGATATTTCCTAGGCATGGAGGTGGCTAGATCAAGCAAAGGTCCAGTAATCAACCAAAGGAAGTATGTTCTTGACTTACTCACAGAGACGGGAATGTTGGGCTGTAAACCAACCGATACTCCTATGGACACAGCCTAAAGTTTAGCAAAGATGGGTCTAGTCCAAAGGCGGACAAGGGACTTTTTTTCGAGAGATTAGTTGGAAAATTGATTTATCTATCCCGACCGGGCGGATATAACCTTTGTTTGTGAATATTATCACCAACACATGACAAATCCGAGACAAGAGCATATGGAAGCGACTACCCGAGATACTAAGGTATCTAAAGGGTACACCAGGACATGGTTTAATATTTAAAAAGACCCTTGATAAAACAAATCAAGGTTTATTCAGACTCAATTGGGCAAGTGAATTGACTGATAGAAGGTCAACAAGTGGTTACTGTTCTTTTTGTGTGGGGTTTTTCAGGCATTGGGTACTGGGTTCTCTCAATTTGCTCAGCCTGTATTCCAAAGGTGCATAAATATCATCCAGAGTCAACAATTGGCCAAGGTTTTTATAAAGTTCTCTTTTACTTCTCTACTCATCAACAATTTAGGTTGATTTTATTTTCCAACTTTAATTTGTTCATTTGTGCATTTCCCCTTCATGATTGACTGATGCTTTTATGGATTTTTTGTTCGCTGTTGTAATTAATCTCTTTAATCAAGAAGCATATTGACTAGTGCCTTGATTATTTGTTTAATTTGTGTTCTGTTCTGTGATGTTATTATGTGCTTGGTTTTGGGGATCGAGACTCTTAGCCAAGACTATCTGAAATTGCCTTGTGTGATATATGTCATTGTCAAGTAAAGTGCTTTCCTTTAAACTTGTGTTGCATTAACAATATATGTTCAAATTTATTTGATTTGACAAGTGTAAAGCTAAAATAGATGTAGAAATATATCAGTTGCGTTTATCTGCATTTTCATATATATATATTTATATATATATTATATGTATTATATTATCCAATGGTTGTAAAAAAAATTTGCATGTAATTTTGATACACTTCACCATGTGATTTTTTTATCTGATTTTCTATTTGCATAGTAATGTTACTCCAACCTGTGCCTGAACCTCAAAGCAACTGAGCCTTTTTCTTAACCGAATGATAATTCATGCAAACTGCTTTTCTCTTTGCATAATGTTTATGCCATGTATGATTATTTCTATGATCTATGAACATATTTTAGTTTTAGTTTTTTTTAAAGAAATTGATAAAATTTGTTTTGCAGGTTGATCCTGTTTCAGCTGGGGTTCAGTATGATAAGGAGTTCATTGTATGCGCACTTGATTTGCTCTCTGGACTAACAGAGGGCCTTGGTAGTGGAATAGAGAGTTTGGTAGTTGCTTTGTCATTGCATCCTTTTTTCGTTTCTTTAACTGAAGTTGGCAAAGCTTTTAGTCTGTGGAATTATCTATTATACTATAATACCCTCAATGCCCTTTGGCAGCAGATAGACCTTTATGAGCAAAATGAATGGGAGACACCAACAGATGTTGCCTTGTACAGAAAAATTACTGCACAACGCAGAATTTTCCAATTTCTTCATGAGTTGAATAAAGAGTTAGATGCAGTTCGTAGTAGGATTCTTGGCAGCTCCCCTCTTCCTTCGATTAGAGAAGTTTTTTTTGCAGTTAAGAAGGAGGAGAGCAAGCACACTGTGATGCTTCCTGAATCTTCTTCCCATGAAGGATCTGCTCTTCTCACTCAGACAACTTCTACTAAAAAAGGTAGGCCCCGTGTGATCATTGCAAGAAACCAGCCATTCCAAGGAGAAGTCTTTGGAAGCTTCATGGCAAACCCGATCGATTGGAAGCCAAGGTCTTCTAGAGATGCACAATCCCATTTAGCTTCTGTCTCCAGTGTTACAAGTTTTACTAAGGAACAAATTGAAGATCTTCAGAAATTGTTTGGGAAATTTGCATGCCCTGGTGAAACAAATCTGGCCATGAAAGAAACTGAAGGTACCTCCTTCCCTACAGCCCTTTCATCTGCACAACTTACTCCAACCTAGATCATCGACTCTGGGGCGTCTAACCATATGACTAGTAACAAGGAATTGTTCCTTAAATACACATTATCTTCTTCTGGTAGATCTATTAAAACTGCTGATGGCTCCTTTTCTCAAATTCAGGGCTGTGGTTCTATTAGTATTAATGAAAATTTGTTGCTCCATGATGTCTTATTTGTCCCCAATCTTGCTTGCAATCTTATATCTGTTAGCAAGCTTTCAACAGATTTAAAATGTTCTACAATTTTTAATGCTTCTGGTTGTGTTTTGCAGGTAAAGGACTCGAAGACAATGATTGGCAATGCTAGTTTGCACAATGGCCTCTATATTAAAAAATGTCATATCTGCCCTCTTACTAAACAAACCAAAGCATTCTACTTGCCATCTACTTATAAACCATCTCACCCTTTTTCTTTGATCCATAGTGATATTTGGGGCCCTTCTAGAGTGAAGAATGTTGATGGTTGTAAATGGTTTATTACTTTTATTGATGATCATAGTAGGACTACTTGGACTTATTTGATGAAAGAAAAGTCTGAAACTGAAAGCATTTTTGAGAGATTTTACACCATGGTTCTTACCCAATTCCATACTAAAATCCAATTGTTTAAATCTGACAATCGCAGTGAATTTTTTGCTAGGTCTTTGGGTGATTCTTTTCGAAAAAAGGGAATAGTTCAGATTAGTTCCTGTGTTGATACTCCACAACAGAATGGAGTGGCAGAGAGAAAAAACCGACACCTTCTTGAAGTCACTTGATCCCTTTTATTTACCAGTAATGTTCCTAAGTACTTGTGGGGAGAGGCTTTGTTAACTGCTACATATTTGATCAATCGCATGCCCAGTAAGGTTTTGAAATTTCAAACCCCTCAATCAATTTTCTTGGAAAAATATCCCCACTTTAAGCCTCTTTCTTGTACATTACCTCCTAAGATCTTTGGTTGTACAGTTTTTATTCATAATTCAGCTATTAATAGGTCCAAGTTAGATCCTAGATCTGTAAAGTGTGTGCTAGTAGGGTATTCTTCACTTAAGAAGGGCTATAAATGCTATCACCCCCATCTCGAATTTTTTTTGTTACTATGGATCTTACCTTTTTTGAACAGGACCCTTACTTTACTAAGGCTGCAATTCAGGGGGAGACTTGGGATGATTTTCAGCCTTCTTACCAACATCAGGTAACTTCTCCTAGTTTTTCTATACCTCCAGACTTTTCATTCACTCACTCCACAAATCCATCCTTGTTTCCTACAACACCTTCAGGTTTCTCACCTGTATCTTCTTTACCAATCCCTTCACAAACACCAGCAACTTCTCAAGATCCTTCCAAAACACCTACTCCTCCCAAACAACTTTTGACCTATACAAGGAGAAAGAAAACTATACCCGAGAATTGGATTTGAGTCCAATTGCCAATATGGAAGATGAAGGAAATTTGATCAGCGAGTCTACTACTCCTAATTTGGATGATTTTCCTATTGCTATTAGAAAAGGAGTTAGACAGTGCACTAAACATCCTATCCAGAAATTTGTTGCTTACAGTTCTTTGATGCCATCTTTTAAAGCTTTTACAACAAGTTTAGATGAAAAAGAAATTCCTACAACTGTTGATGAGGCACTAAAGCATCCTAAGTGGAGAAGGGCTGTTGAAGAAGAGATCAGTGCACTTGAGAAAAATGGTATCTGGACAATAATGAATCTTCCCCAAGGTAAAAAACCTGTCGGTTGTAAATGGGTTTTTTCTGTGAAATATAACTCTGATGGCAGTTTGCAGAGATATAAAGCAAGGCTCGTGGCTAAAGGGTATACACAGACCTATGGGATTGATTATACTGAAACTTTTGCTCCAATGGCAAAACTCAACACTGTTCGAGTTTTGTTAAGTCTTGCTGTCAACAATGATTGGAACCTGCACCAACTTGATGTCAAGAATGCATTTCTTAATGGGAAGTTAGAGGAGGAAGTTTATATTAAGATCCCACCTGGTCTGAAATCAGTTGAAGGAAATCAGAAAATTTGTAAGCTCAACAAGTCACTTTATGGTCTAAAGCAGTCCCCTCGAGCTTGGTTTGACAGGTTTACTAGAGTTATTCTAAAGAATGGATACAGGTAGTCACTAGCTGATCATACACTCTTCATTAAGGTAGCTTCGAAAAATAAAAGGGTTATCTTGATTGTTTATGTGGATGATATAATCTTGACAGGGGATGATGATGAAGAAATTAGCTGATTGAAGAATCTTCTGAATAGAGAGTTTGAAACAAAGGACTTAGGGAAGCTTAGATACTTTCTGGGCATGGAGGTTGCAAGGTCAAGTAAGGGGTTGGTGATAAATCAGAGGAAGTATGTCATTGATTTACTAAATGAAGCTGGAATGCTGGGGTGTAAACCAACAGATACACCAATGGAAGCTGGCTTGAAATTTACTAATGAAACATGCTCTTTAGTTGACAAAGACAAGTTTCAGAGATTAGTGGGAAAATTGTTCTATCTATCACTAACCAGGCCAGACATTGCTTTTCCAATAAACGTGATAAGTCAGCATATGACCAATCCCAATGAAGAACACATGGCAGCAGCAAACAGAATTCTTAGGTACTTGAAGAAGACTCCTGGACATGGTTTATTGTTTAAAAAGACACAAGACAGATCTGTGAAAGTATTCACTGACTCTAGCTGGGCTGGAGAACTCACTGAAAGGAGATCAACCAGTGGCTACTGCACTTTTGTTTGGGGAAATCTCGTGACCTGGAGAAGTAAGAAGCAATCAGTTGTCTCCAGAAGCAGTGCAGAATTCCGAGCTTTGGCACTAGGAATGTGCGAAGGAATTTGGTTACTTACGTTACTGAGGGAGTTAAACACAGACCAAGAAAATAAGTTTGAGGTTTTGTGTGATAACCAATCAGCAATTCAAATTGCTAGGAATCCAGTTCAACATGATAGAATAAAACATGTTGAAATAGACGAGCATTTTATTTCAGAAAAGATTAACAATGGGGTAGCTTCTTTGTCATACATCCCTACAGAAGGACAGCTAGCTGATGTACTTGCAAAAGCCTTACCCAAATCAGTTTTTGATGAGTTCTTATCCAAGCTGGGACTATACAACGTATACTCTTCAGCTTGAGGGGAGTGTAGGATAATACGGCTTGTATATTATGTAAAAGACTTGTAAGTTATGTAAAAGACTAAGAGTTATCTGTTAGTAGGATAAAGACTAAGAGTTATCTGTTAGTAGGATAAGAAGTCTTCTATTATTAGGATTCCTAGTTAAAGATAAATTTTTAAGGACTCTATAAAAGAGTTCTATGTTGTAACCTATTCGATATTGAATAACAGAACACTATCTCTTCTGTTTTCATTACTTTCTACATTCATGTGATGCAAAATTTTTAGCCAGTATGCTATGTTAGCCGCTGGAATAATTGAAGAGAACACATGGATGACTGTAATGAGCCAATCATACCTATTATTCATGCAAACTTTCTTACACTATATATCACTTAAAATTTTTATATTTCCTGCCTTGATGTTTAATAGATTAATTGTAATCATACCTAGGTTCTGAGGACTTGTCCGTTTGTTCCTGATATTTTGTGTGCAAACTGGATATTTCCCTTCCCTATAAAATTTATGATAATGTGACCTGTGATGTTTGTTTTGCTCTCATAGACCTATTATATGCAGGTTTCACAGAGCAATTTGAGGGACTTGCTTCTGCAGTGTTGCATGGATGATGCTTCTGATGTTCGACAAAGTGCCTTTGCACTTCTTGGGGACCTTGCAAGAGTACGTTAAAATTGAACCCGCCAATTATGCTAGTTTAGAGTCATAGGCTGAATAAAACATCACCTTTCTTCCTCTAAGGACATGAAGCTTGCAAATCTCTTCTCTCTTATTAAATAAGCTCAAACACGGTCCTAGCTGATCAACTTCAAACTTCTTATTATGTTTTTAGGGTCTAGGTAGTGTGTTAACATTATTCAAATGTTGACTTTGATCAGGTCTGCCCTGTTCATTTGCATCCTCATTTGTCTGAGTTTCTTGATATAGCAGCAAAACAATTGGTAAGGGCTCATTTTGGGATTCCTTATTTCAGTTTTCTTTATTTACAGTTGCATAGTATATGTCCAATGCAGAATACTCCCAAGATAAAGGAAACCATTTCGGTAGCAAATAATGCATGCTGGGCTATCGGCGAGCTAGCAATTAAGGTATCTGTTTTCTGCATTCTGCATCATGATAAAATTAGATTATTTACTGTTTAATTGACATGCTTTCATAAGTTGATTCTCCCTTGGGTGTTTTGAACCTTTTTTTTTTGACTATTTGCCCTTTTGAACTTCAGGTACGTCAAGAAATTTCTCCCGTTGTCATGTCAGTGATCTCGTGTTTGGTTCCAATCCTCCAGCATGTGGAGGTAATATTCCCTTTATATTGGTTAAAGTCTGTTGGCATGCGTGCTTATATATGCATAATTATTGTTTGTACGTTAGTTCTTGTATTAGTCATTTTGATGCCATAATCTCATCTCTGCATGATTAGCAGGGACTCAACAAGTCACTTGTTGAAAATAGTGCAATTACACTAGGGAGGCTTGCATGGGTCTGTCCAGATCTTGTATCACCACACATGGAGCATTTCATGCAATCATGGTGTATTGCTTTGTCTATGCAAGTATTATTTATTTTTGTCACTTGTGGTTGTTGCTTTGTTGTATAGCTAAGTTCCTGTTTGGGTCAGTACATTGAATTACACTAATTAGAGCAGAATCCGATTCCTACTTTATTAGCAAGCTTTATGTCAACTCATTTGACGAATAACTTTGTCAGGATACGAGATGATATTGAGAAAGAAGATGCCTTCCGAGGTCTATGTGCAATGGTATGCATCTATTTTTGTAATAATGTTAATTAACAGTGAACCAATAAACTAATCTGTTCTTGGATGTACATTTTTCCAGGTCAGGGCAAATCCATCAGGGGCTCTGAGTTCACTTGTTTTCATGTGTAAAGCTATTGCTAGTTGGCATGTAAGGGTGCTGTTATTAGTTGTAGTTTAGGGTTGTGTATGTTAAACTAAAGTTTTATCTTTTGACTTCATTCTCTGTTTGTAGGAAATAAGAAGCGAAGAACTACATAATGAAGTTTGTCAGGTCTTGCATGGTTACAAACAGGTAGACAGTTGTCATCGTCAGCTTTGATTTTGTTGATTATACCTTCTTGCTGGAATTTTGTGGTTTATTTACCGAGTGAGTGAATACATGTTGCTGCAGATGCTTAGGAATGGGGCGTGGGACCAATGCATGTCTGCTTTGGAGCCACCTGTTAAGGATAAACTTTCAAAGTATCAAGTATAAGGACTTTGTTACCCATGCTTGTCATTGTTCTACATTATTTGTGGTTCTTCAGAGATGTTTGTCAGCATCGATACTGTTGGTATGTTTTGTGCATCATCTGACTGTATTGGAGCTGCGATTCGTATAAAAGAAAATATCGATACGTGGTCATGGGTTTTTCCGAGGCAAAACATATCAGTTTTCTTGTCTTGAAACAAGTTGGCCATTCTGCATGGTTCTGAGGAGGGGAGGGGGTATTTGTATATGGATTTTAAGCATGCAGAGCCTCCAAAAGCTTGAAGAGGGAGTTACATTCGGTGTTTAGTAATTGAAACACGGGGGTATCTGATTCAAGCATAGTTACACTCGTTTTGCTCCGTGGACTTCCACAGATTATTTTTTGTACAAGGGCTTTCATTGTTTTCATTTTTTTTCTAATATAATACTTAGAAGTTTTGGGGGTGTTATGTATTATTCAAGGTCTGAAACATACTCTTGGTGGGGGGGGGGGGGAGATTTGTTGTCTTTGTTTTTCAGTGTTTTCCCAAATAACAATAAATCTCAGTGTCAGTCGCTTGTGTTCATTGGGATGCCTATTTTTTGATGATATTTGTATTTTGTGTTGTACTTGGATAATGGATGCCCAATAGTTTAGATTTAAAAAGAGGATAGAAGTATATAAGCAAGGTCTGCCTTGCAGGCTTCAGTTTGGGGATTATTGCCACCATAAGCCTAGGGTGCAGAGATAAAGCATAAATGGACTTGTGTTTTATGTTTATTTCAAAGAGTCATTAAACACAGCTTCATCTGTGTTCATCACAACATAGATCATAATGAACAGCTTGCGAATCCATTGACTCAGCAGATCGAGTTTATTTCTCAATAATCATGTGTCATCGTCTTATTATATAGTCAAGTTTACTGAATTATTTTAGTGATAAAAATGAAATAGATTCTTTTAGACTATAAAATTAACATTCTTTTGTGGGAGATTCTAAGGTGAAACCTTTAATTTAAGGCTAATTTAAGGATGATCGGTTCTTTAAGTTATAAAATTCTATTACTAGGTATGTACATAATTGGTTACAGAAATTATAAGAAAAATAGCATATACATTAAACATTACGATGTAAGAAATTATGTATATATATAGTTGCCTACAAGAAAACTTAAAGCCTTACAATGACGATAAGAATTTCAGTAGGTACCTACAGTACTAAGCTTTATACGTAATTTATTACATAAGTTGTAATAAAAAATGTAGGTACCGAAATCTTTACACGTGGTCACCAAAAGCAAAAGTAACTCATCTAAGTGTAAGAAGTAATGTACATGCATAATTGCCTACAAAAAAACTTAACTCCTTACACTCTGGAAAAGAATTTCAGTAGATAGCTAAAGTACTAAGCTCTATACTTAAATTATTACATATGTTGTAATAAAAAAAGTAGGTACCAAATTCTTTACACTTGGTCGCCAAAAGCAAAAGTAGCTCAAATAAGTGTAAGAATTTATGTACATACATAGTTGCCTACAAGAAAACCTAATTCCTTACACTCTTGGTAAGAATTTCAGTAGGTACCTAAAGTACTAAGGTCTATACTTAAATTATTACATATGTTGTAATAAAAAACGTAGGTAACGAATTCTTTACATTTGGTCACCAAAAGCAAAAGTAGCTCAACAAAGTGTAAGAATTTATGTACATACATAGTTGCCTACAAGAAAATCAAATTCCTTACACTCTTGGTAAGAATTTCAGTAGGTACCTAAAGTACTAAGCTCCATACGTAAATTATTACATAAGTTGTAATAGAAAACGTAGGTACCGAATTCTTTACACTTGGTTACCAAAAGCAAAAGTAGCTCAACTAAGTGTAAGAATTTATGTACATACATAGTTGCCTACAAGAAAACCTAATTCTTTACACTCTTGATAAGAATTTCAGTAGGTACCTAAAGTACTAAGGTCTATACTTAAATTATTACATATGTTGTGATAAAAAAACGTAGGCAACGAATTCTTTACATTGGTCACCAAAAGCAAAAGCAACTCAAATAAGTGTAAGAATTTATGTACATACATAGTTGCCTACAAGAAAACCTAATTCCTTACACTCTTGGTAAGAATTTCAGTAGGTACTTAAAGTACTAAGCTCTATACGTAATTTATTACATAAGTTGTAATAGAAAACGTAGGTACCGAATTCTTTACACTTGGTCACCAAAAGCAAAAGTAGCTCAACTAAGTGTAAGAATTTATGTACATACATAATTGCCTACAAGAAAACCTAATTCCTTACACTCTTGATAAGAATTTCAGTAGGTACCTAAAGTACTAAGGTCTATACTTAAATTATTACATATGTTGTAATAAAAAAATGTAGGCAACAAATTCTTTACATTTGGTCACCAAAAGTAACTCAAATAAGTGTAAGAATTTATGTACATACATAGTTACCTACAAGAAAACCTAATTCCTTACACTATTGGTAAGAATTTCAGTAGGTACTTAAAGTACTAAGGTTTATACTTAAATTATTACATATATTGTAATAAAAAACGTAGGTACCGAATTCTTTACACTTGGTCACCAAAAGCAAAGGTAGCTCAACTAAGTGTAAAAATTTATGTACATACATAGTTGCCTACAAGAAAACATAACTCCTTACACTCTTGGTAAGAATTTCAGTAGGTACCTAAAGTACTAAGCTCTGTACGTAATTTATTACATAAGTTGTAATAGAAAACGTAGGTACCGAATTCTTTACACTTGGTCACCAAAAGCAAAAGTAGCTCAACTAAGTGTAAGAATTTATGTACATACATAGTTGCCTACAAGAAAACCTAATTCTTTACACTCTTGATAAGAATTTCAGTAGGTACCTAAAGTACTAAGGTCTATACTTAAATTATTACATATGTTGTGATAAAAAAAACGTAGGCAACGAATTCTTTACGTTGGTCACCAAAAGCAAAAGCAACTTAAATAAGTGTAAGAATTTATGTATATACATAGTTGCCTACAAGAAAACCTAATTCCTTACACTCTTGGTAAGAATTTCAGTAGGTACTTAAAGTACTAAGCTCTATACGTAATTTATCACATAAGTTGTAATAGAAAACGTAGGTACCGAATTCTTTACACTTGGTCACCAAAAGCAAAAGTAGCTCAACTAAGTGTAAGAATTTATGTACATACATAATTGCCTACAAGAAAACCTAATTCCTTACACTCTTGATAAGAATTTCAGTAGGTACCTAAAGTACTAAGGTCTATACTTAAATTATTACATATGTTGTAACAAAAAATGTAGGCAACATATTCTTTACATTTGGTCACCAAAAGCAACTCAAATAAGTGTAAGAATTTATGTACATACATAGTTACCTACAAGAAAACCTAATTCCTTACACTCTTGGTAAGAATTTCAGTAGGTACTTAAAGTACTAAGGTTTATACTTAAATTATTACATATGTTGTAATAAAAAACGTAGGTACCGAATTCTTTACACTTGGTCACCAAAAGCAAAAGTAGCTCAACTAAGTGTAAAAATTTATGTACATACATAGTTGCCTACAAGAAAACATAAATCCTTACACTCTTGGTAAGAATTTTAGTAGGTACCTAAAGTACTAAGCTCTATACGTAATTTATTGCATAAGTTGTAATAGAAAACGTAAGTATCGAATTCTTTATACTTGGTAACCAAAAGCAAAAGTAGCTCAAATAAGTGTAAGAATTTATGTACATACATAGTTGCCTACAAGAAAGCCTAATTCCTTACACTCTTGTTAAGAATTTCAGTAGGTACCTAAAGTACTAAGGTTTATACTTAAATTATTACATATGTTGTAATAAAAAAACGTAGGTAACGAATTCTTTACATTTGGTCACCAAAAGCAAAAGTAGCTCAACTAAGTGTAAGAATTTATGTACATACATAGTTGCCTGTACATACATAGTTGCCTACAAGAAAACCAAATTTCTTACACTCTTGGTAAGAATTTCAGTAGCTACCTAAAGTATTAAGCTCTATATGTAATTTATTACATAAGTTATAATAGAAAATGTAGGTACCGAATTCTTTACACTTGGTCACCAAAAGAAAAAGTAGCTCAACTAAGTGTAAGAATTTTTTGTACATACATAGTTGCCTACAATAAAACCTAATTCCTTACACTCTTGCTAAGAATTTCAGTAGGTACCTAAAGTACTAAGCTTTATACTTAAATTATTACATATGTTGTAATAAAAAAATGTAGGTACCGAATTCTTTACACTTGGTCACCAAAAGCAAAAGTAGCTCAACTAAGTGTAAGAATTTATGTACATACATAGTTGCCTACAAGAAAACGTAAATCCTTACACTTTTGGTAAGAATTTCAGTAGGTACCTAAAGTACTAAGCTCTATACTTAAATTATTACATATGTTGTAATAAAAAACGTAGGTACCGAATTCTTTACACTCAGAGGATTTTGGAGGCTTTAACCCTCATATCTTACCCGGTTACCGGTTTACTGGGTAACTATTTTTTAAAAAACAAACAAACAAATCAACCGGTTATAATTTTATCCCTTGAATCCAAGGGTCAAGAATAAAATGCCTTATGGTTTTTTTAGGGAAAACTATCCAATGACCACCCAACAAATCAAATGGACATATTTTGACCATCGGCCGTTAAAATCTAACGGAAAGGTGACGTGGCAGTTAAAGTAAAATTTGTATAATTACACTTTTAGTCCCTTTTAATTATATATTATATTAATTTGGTCCTAATTTTAATGTAACTAAATAAAATTAATCAACTAATCATATGATAACACGTGTCACCACCCTATTGGATGGATTCATTTTATTTAATATTATATATATATTTTCCTCCAATGAGGTGATGACCATATGGTGGTTCAAACCCTTGACCTGGGCGGGGAGGGGGGGGCAAGGCTTAACCACTAGGCTAACTGCTCTTTTGTGATGTAAAATGCATCATTCTCTCTCTCTCTCTCTCTCTATATATATATATATATATATATATATATATATCTTATAATGAAGTAAGTGCTAGGGAAAAAAGAAGAAAAAATGTTTGAGAGAAGACTCGAACATGGGTCACATGAGATATATAAAAATACGCATATCAAATATTCGATTTAAAAAGTATTTGACTTAAATGAAAAGAAATTTGATTTTAAAAAGTATTCAAATATTTTTAAAAAATATTCGAATATTTGATTTAAAAATATTAAATCAAAATTTTAAAATATTCGAATACTTTTTAAAATCAAAATTATTTTCTTTTAAATCAAATATTTTTAAATCGAATATTTAATATTTTAATAAATATTCGATTTAATTTAAATATGTAAAAGAAAAAAATATTTGAATATTTTAAATCGAATTTCTTTTTTTTAATATTTTTTAAAATCAAATATTTAATAATTTTAGATTTTAATTAAATCGAATATATTTGATTTAGTGATATGCGTGTTTTTATATATCCCATGTTCGAGTCTCCTCTCAAATTTTTTTCTTCTTTTTCCCTAGCACTTACTTCATTATAAGATATATATATAGAATGATGCATTTTACATCATAAAGGAGTAATTGGCCTAGTGGGCAAGCCTTAGCTTTCCCTCCTAGGTCAAGGATTCAAACCACCTTACGACCATATTCCTTTCTCTTAAATTTTCCTTTAACCAGATGGTGACACGTGTCACTACTTGATTGGAAGAATATATAATATTAAATAAATTAAATTAAAAATTAAAATAAATTCATTCAATAGGGTGGTGACACGTGTCGCTATCTGATTAGTTAATTAATTTTATTTAATTAAATTAAAATTAGAACCAAATTAATATAATTAAAGGGACTAAAAGTGTAATTATACAAATTTTACTTTAACTGTCATGTCACCTTTTCGTTAGATTTTAACAGCAGTTGTCAAAATATGTTTATTTAAATAATTGAGTGGTCAAATTTTAAATTATTTTATTAGGTGATCAAAAGAGGTCGCGACCAATAATTAGGTGGTCATTGTATAGTTTTCCCTTTTTTATACAGATCCTTCTTTTGTCCCAGAAAATCCTGCCACATTTATCATCAAGGGTGCTTTGTTTCATGTCGTTGTCTTTCATCAATGGATAAAGACCCAAACATGAAGCTTAACCATCCTTCAATAAACTTCCACTATCCAGCTTTTCTTACACAACGGCTTCGGTTTCAGACATAGAGATGATAAAGATACAGTCGGTTTCGTACACCAGTCTGAAGGACTTGTTGTCTTCATCGACAACACTGCAACCTGGGAGGATGAGTTTAGCCGATAATTGTTGTTGGAGTGAAGAAATTCCCATAAAGAATCCTCTGGTTAAGCAGGCGGCGTTGGCTTATCTGCAGCCCATGTCCAGTCCCACGGCGGCCGTGGAAAAGGGTAAGCGTTTCCATGAAAGTGGTTGCGTCTTCTGGTTTTACCATGTCGTTTGGAGGAACGTCAAGCAGAGAAGTGGTTTATGATGAAGATGAAGACGAAGACGAAGTTGACTGAAACTCAAATGGCCGCTCTTTCTTTTGCTCAGGGAACACTTCTTTTGGCCGGGTTCCATTTCTAAATACACATTTTTTCTTTGGCTTTTCCGTATTTTTTATACAATAATTTAATTTTGATCCTACAAAAATTTAAAATAATACTTTACTAAAATTAATTTATATAAAAATTAATTAATCTCTCTCAACTCGGTGACTCACTATACATGCGAAACACTGAAAGATCTCAAATTCTTTTATTTCTTTAAATTTATGTGTTATTTTAGATGTTACAAATTTAAAGTTTTGACTCTATGATCAAAAATTTCATGACTCCATCTCTTAATTAGAACTTAGAATCTAACCATTAAAATCAGTATTAGATGTATAATTAAAATTATTAAGGGATTTTCGACTCTTTCGAAGAAGTATTCAAAATGTTATTGGTCAACATTTGGTAGACTTTCCAATATGTTTGTTATTATTATTTTTTTAGAATTGTACGCACGGTTTTAGTTTTAAAATTTTCTCTCTCATTTCGTTGAGGGTTGTTAAAGGCCTTTCAAGATAAGCTGAGAAGTTTTTGAAGTATTATCTTCGAGACATCCTCATTAGTTCGTGTAGTGGGGGAGTTTTCATCCACCAAGAACAATTCTCAAGTTCTCTAGAAAAATTTCTAGAACTCTTAACAAGGTAAGGAACAGAATCTAAAACTAAACTCTTAACAAGGTAAGGAACAGAATCTAAAACTAAAATGGAATATAAATACATCGAGAAAAAGTTTAACCATAAATTAAGTGTTTAAATTGTATTTTTCTTTATAAGTGTTAAAGTAATTTTTGGCTTGATAGGTATCTAATATTTTATTTTGTAATCATTTTAAGATTTTTCATGACAAACGTTAACATTTTCTGTAATCTAATAAAATGTGACATGTGGCATATTGATGTAAGTTTTTATGTTTATTTAAAAAAAAACCATAAATTTTTTAATTTCTCAAAAAATTCTCAAATCTTTAGCATTAAATCCCTAAACTCTTAAGTTCCTCTTATTCGATCGTCAATTCGATCACCGCCGGCCACCCCTTCCTTCATCGACCCCACAACTGATAACTCCAACTTTACATTGTTAGAAATCGACGAATAGACGGCCAAACGAACCACTAACATCGAATGTGCAATTTTCAATTGAACAACGAACAGACGAACGGCGCACTAGGCCTTGAGACTCATATGACGAAAAGAGGAGACATCATTGCGACGACAACGACAGGAGTAGAGGGGAGATTTAAAAACTTGAGGTTTTGAAAAACACTAAAGTTTTAGTTTTTTTTAAATTAGTATTAGGGTGTTTGAAGACCTTGAACTTTTGAAAATAATCAATTAAACCCTTAAACTTTGTTTACACTCAATTAAGCTTTCGAACTAATAAATTGAACCAATTAAGCCCTTTGACCAGTTTTGACCATCAAATTTTGACAGTTTTCTTTTTGAAATATTACTGTTACGTGACAAACTATAGTTTTATTAGATGACATTACATATTTTTCAGAAAACTATTTTTTTATAATTTTTATAAATTTTTTTAATAATTTTTTAGAACTTTTAAAGAATTTTTTAAATAAAATAAAAAATTTCTAAAAATACCAAGTAAGAACACTGTAACATGACATGCATCAACTGGAGTAAATATAACTGTTAAATTTAATAGTCAACGTTAGTTAAAGGGTTGAATTGATAAAATTTTGGAGTATAAAGGCTTAATTGGGTGCAAAAATAATTTAGGGTCTTAATTGATTTTTTTTTTCAAAAGTTCAAGGGCTTATGATAGCTTTAAGCCTAAAAATTATTGGTTTTCTGATTTTTTTAACAAAAATTAAATTAAAATTAGTAAATAGACCACATGTTATACAATGGCTAATTTACAAAACTTTTTTAACGACGTTAACGAAAAAACTTAAAAAAATATAGAATAAAATGTTAAACATTTATTTGAGTAAAAAAATATACTTTAAACACTTCTTAAAGAAAAAATTATAATTTAACTTTAAGGTCATACTTAATAATTAAACTTCAAAAAGTAATATCCAATGTATAATGATCAATAATCTACTTTACTAAGAATTTTTAAAAGTAAGAAATCTTTGGACAGAAGGATTAAACTTGTTAATATCATTTGAATTAAAAGCTTTTTATTCGCTTTCATTTTTATTAAGAGCAAATTTCCTCTTTCCCTTCTTTTAAATAGAAATTGTTCAAAATAATAATAATAATTTTTTATTGAACTCAACAAGTGGTCCTAATAAAAAAGTGGATGTTGTTCATCTTAGAAGATTCGAGTTCAATCACAATGTCTGTAAGGTATGTGTGCATTATCAACTAATTAAAAATATTTATGAACATATACTACATTATAATCACCTTTAGACTATTAATAAAATAATAGATTTTATTTATCATGTAGTGGAAAATTATTTGACATATTGATTGTTTTTGTATACGTCTGTATTTTTTTATTATATAATTTGTGTATTAAATGATAACTTTTTAAATTAGGAGTAATTTTTTATATATATGATGTTAAAAATAATTTATACAAGTCTGAATGCTTACTCTTTTAAAAAAATAAAATTTAAATTCTTAACTCTAACCCTAATTTATAATTAAAACTCTAAATTCTAATTCTGCAAACTAGATGCGTTAACCATTAACTAAACCTCTAACCCCTAATATAGAAAAGGTTGAATACTAATGTGGTATCGTGAGATGAGGTGTTAAGTCTATTAAACGAAACTAAAGATTCGATACTAATATCTTGAATAGAACAAATTGAGTTAAAAAAATCGTCATCACATCTTATATAATAAAACTAAGGCATACTGGTGTAAGGAACCATTAAAAATTAAAAAATCAATTAAGCCCTGAACTTTTTTTACACCCAATTAAACTCTTGAATTAATAAATTAAATCAACTGATCCATTTCACCAATATTGACTATTGAATCTAAAGGGTTTTTTTGAATCAGTTGGTGCAGCAAGTTGTGTCACAATGATCGATACTAAACAAACAACTTAATTGATTCAATTTATTAATTCAAAAATTTAATTGAGTAAAAAAATTTAAAATTTTGATTTTTTTAAAAAAATTAAAATTTCTTACGCCCTTAAACTTAAAACAATTATACCAGTAATTATTTATTGGTTTAGTTTGACTACATGCTGTCTAAATTACATTTAAGTTGATACCACCATTATTCATCCATGGGTATTGACTATGACATTTGGCCCCTTAATTAATGGTGCCAAGAACACAATTCCTACACGCCTGTTTTGAGTCACTCATTGCTTTTGATTTTGTTGCCTTTCATTGTCCACTATTTTTGTTAACCAAAATGTTGCACGTCATGTGTTTGGTCTAAATTTCACTGCTTTAATCTACATTTATTAGAATGCATTAACTTAAATTCAGTTTGTGGTTGAATCAATTGTTCAATACAATATTGTCTATGAACTACTATTTTTTAAAAAAAAATCTTTCATAAAAAAATATTTTTTAAATTCATCTTTATGTGTTTCTTTCATACGCGAGTGACAAAATTTAACTGCATTTTTGGCTATTGATTTCTTTCGGAATCTATTCACTAGCTCAGTACACAGTGGCGATATGTATGAAGTGCGTGGGTTTTTTCCAGCACTAATGCCGCATGAAGTGGGTGCAATGGAAGCCATGGTGACCGATGGGGAAATTTGAACGGCAGTACGTGACACGGGCTCTTTGAAGGCACCGAGGGTCGACGAGTTACATGCGATGTTCTTCCAAAAAATTGGGACACCGTGGTTTGTGCAATGTGGCGTATAAAGTATTCTCTAAAGTGATCGTGAATAAGTTGAAACCTTTTCTTCCTGTGTGGGTTTCCGAAAATCAAACAAGCTTTGTCCCGGGAAGAGTAATTGTGGACAATATAGTGATTACACAGGATATTATACACTTTATGAGGGGTAAGAAGGGTCGCAAGGGCTGGATGGCGATTAAGATTGATCTTGAGAAAGCCTACGATCGTCTTGAATGGTCCTTTATTGAGGATACTTTGGTTGATTTAGTGGTCTCGGCTTCTCTTCGTCACATTATTATGCAGTGTGTGTCGTCGGTTTCCACTCAAATTATTTTGAATGGTTCGGTGACTGATTTGTTCACGCCGTCTCGTGGTTTGAGGTAGGGGGATCCGTTGTCTCCGTATCTCTTTGTTTTATGTATGGAGAGACTTGCACATGCTATCCAGCACGAGATAATTTTATTTTTCACATGTTTTTTGCCGACGACGTAATTTTATTTGCAGAAGCTTCTGTAGATCAATTAGGGGTGATTCAACGGGTGCTTGCGCGTTTCTGTTAGATTTCTGGGCACAAAATTAGCGCGGCCAAGACTACGATCTTCTACTCAAAGAATGTGCAAAATGAGTTACGAGAACTTATCAGTACGTCGTTTGGGTTCATGGAGGTTAATGACTTAAGTAAATACCTCGAGGTGCCTATTCTTCATAAGCGCGTCTACGGATTCTTACAAATATCTAGTACAAATGGTCCAACGAAAATTAAGCAGATGGAAGGCGAAGACATTATCCTTGGCCGATTACTTTGGCTAAGGCTATCCTCTTTGGCATTCCAACGTATACTATGCAATCGACAGTTCTCCCAAAGAAGACTTGTGAGGATATAGAGAAGTTGATCTGGAATTTTGTTTGGGATGGCTCGTTGGATCGAAGTGGTGTTCATTTGGTGCATTGGGATATGCTTTCTAAACTGGTAGCACATGGCGGATCGGGATCCCGAAGCCTACAGGTATAGAACGATGCATTTCTCATGAAAATTGGGTTCAATCTTATTGCCCGAAAGGATGCTTTGTGGGTTAAATTTCTACGAGCCAAATATAAGTGTCATGAACCTATCCCGACAACTTTACAGGCTACGAGTTGCTCAAGGCTGTGGAAAGGTTTAAGGATTATTTGGGACGATGTCAAGAACAATGTGGTTTGGAAGAATGGGCATGCGAGGGATGCGCGCTTTTGGTTTGACGCATGGCTCCCGAATTTTGGTCCTTTAATTTGATACGTTGCACATGACATGATGAAATACGTGAGTAATGCTTCAGTGGCTGATTTGGTGAAAGGTGTAGGTGAATGGAATTGGAATGTGCTAGAAAGTATGTTGCTGGTACAAGTTTTGCTTCGTTTGGCCGCGACCAAATGTCCTGCACCATGGATAGGGGATGCAACTGCGGGCTAGAAGGGCTCGTCGGATCTGCGGTTCTCGGTTTGGGATGCTTATTTTCTTCGCATCATGAGTATGGTGGAGTCGGCTGATCCTGTATGGAAGCGAATTCACAAGTTTAGGGGATTACAAAAGATTAAGATATTTCTTTGGCTTGTCGCTCTTGGGAGGATTATGACAAACGATGAGCGGATGTGATACCATTTTTCTAATAATGCACGATGCCCGGTTTGTGGAGGGGTTGTTGAGGATGTGAGTCATGTTCTTTGTACTTGTCCCCCAGCATATTCGACTTGGCGTGCGCTTGTGAAACGAGATAAGTTAGCAGAATTCCATTCGATGGATATAAAGAAGTGGGTGGGGAGTAACCTGTCGGATCTAGGGTGTTTTGCTTTAGATGAGCACGATTGAGATATGGTGTTTGGCTCGATTGTGTGGTACATCTGGCTTAATCGGAATGCAATTGCGTTTCAGAATCTTGCTGAAGGTAATGAATCAATAATTGAGCGTAGTATGTGGCTTGTGCAAGTCACTGGCCAAGCTCTTAGAGTAGAGGTGCCGCTAGTTGGTGTTGGTGGAAGCCCGCAGGTTGGCTCAACTACATGGTCACCGCTCCCACTTGGGTGGGTGAAAGTAAATTCCAACGTCGCTCGTTATGGTTCTAGTGGGTCGTATTCTTGTGGGGGAGTAATCTGGGACCATGATGGCCGATGGATTAAAGGGTATAATAGATTGTTGGGCACATGCTCGACTTGTGAAGCGGAGTTGTGGGGTATTTTGGTGGGTGTCCAATGTGTGTGGGAGATGGGCTTTCGACAAGTTATAGTGGAATCGGACAACATGGAGGCGATTCAGATGGTTTGCGAGGGTGATAAAGCATACCCATCGACGCTTGTGCATATAACAGGATGGTGGAAGTGTGTGTGGTTTTTGCAGTTTTAGCACGTTCGCCGCGATGGGAATAAGGTTGTGGATGCATTGGCTAAGGTGGTAGACATTGGGTCATTTAACATGGTGCAGTTCCAGGATCCTCTAGGGCATGTATCCATGCTGGTCCAGTCGAATATAGGGGCTCATGCCCATGCTTAACGCCACTGTTGGTGCACGGTTTGTGTAGCTTGTTAAGTTTCTTGGCTTTGTTAGTTTTGTGTGGTTTGATAGTTTCATTTTGTGGCTGGCTTGTTTTGATTAGTTGGTTTGTGGTTTTATCACTTTATTAGTTCGAGGTGCTCTTGATGTTTCTGTAACGTGCTACTATGGGTACTATTTTTCTTCATTTAGGGTTAGAGAGGTTTTTAATGAGGCCTATAGTAGTACCCTTTTTCTTATAAAAAAATTAACTGTAGTTGAGCACATAATAAAATGTTTTATCTATTTATAAAGTTAAAAAATTTCACAATTGAACGAGTGTGTTATTTATACCGAAAAAACCCTAGCCACCTCCTCTTCTTTTTTTTCCTAGTCGCTTATTTTTTTTAGTTTTGTCTTGGTCGGCGGCAGCACCAGCTTTGGTGCTGGTTGTCGACCGCCGATGTTCTGTATTCTTCATATCTTTTATATTTTTAGTTTGTTATTTACTTTAAATTTTATCTTATATTTTTAATTAAAATCTCTTTTGTTTGGTTTCTTTTTTTTTTACATCTTTGTGCAAGTTTGTTTGCCTTTGTGGCACGCTTTCACTATGCTCTTGTGGCACAATTCCTTTGTCTTATGACACGTTGTTCGCCTACCTCAAAGATAGATTTGCGATTGTGTGGAAATTCTCACGTCGCTCGTATCTGATTTATGATTATCGGTGTTCTTTCAAGGTTAGATCCCTTTTTCGTGGTTGTTTGCCGATATATTCAGATCTATTTTTGTGAAGCAGCCTGTAAGTTTGCTTTAGTTCGCTCGCCACTCTTTTATCATCTCAAAAGCGTCTAGTTGGATAGAGACAAAGAAGTATTATTAACGGTTACTGGATTATTATAGATATGGACTTCAGATTCAAAAGAAGGCTTCGATCGTCGTTGCGACTTTGGGTTTCTTTTTATTTTTTCTTTGTTTGAGTTTTTGGTAGACATAGTTCCCAAATTCCTCCATTTGAGTGGTTGTATTATCATAGTTATAACTTCTTTTATTTCAATAAAAGTCAATATCATTTAAGATTAAAAAAAAAATTCACAATTGATATATCAAATCCAAACTCATATTTAATAAAGTTTTTTTAACAAAAAACTTTAACTGAATTTTATTAATTAAAAGGAAGAATTACAAAGTATAACATTTTAAACTATGAATATTCATGGGCAGAAAAAAATCAAAAAATTAAAGAGCGTGAGAGATTAAATTAAACACAATCCTTCCTAAGAAAACTTGTTCCACCTTCCAAATGAAATTCTAGCAAAGAGAAACTTTAACCAGAAAGCTTCATGTATCCAACATTCTTTTCCCTGCGAGTTCTTGGCACATCGACAAACTACCACAAGGGAATTCGGAAAACAACAGACCGCCAATTATCTTGTGACTTGAAATGGTCGATAATACTTGTTATCTGAATACTAAATTGTCATAACATCAAATAATACTGTCACAAAGACAGACAAATCCTGCAAAAAGCATATAAATAAACTGTCATACAAGCAGACAAAAAATAGTCAGAAAAGCATATGTAAAATGACTTTTGGCAAAACAAAATAAAGAAAAAACGAAAGTAAAAAGAAACAAATGATTCCTCGTCAAAAGAGAAGAATCTTATTTATATACAACTAGAGTAAACACTAAAAACAGTCGATCGCATAGAAACCATCGTCAAAAAATATTTCGATGAAGAAGAAGAATTCAAGGAGGTGTTTAGAAAGTAATTACATCAAAGAAAAAAAATGAAAATAGTGGGAATTTTAACTAGTTTTCATATATTAATAAAGTTAAATAAATGTTCACCTGACTCTCTTTTGTTAGGAGTGAAACATTGATTCCAGCAAGCACGAACTGATGAAATCTTGGAATGTACATTTGAGTCTAATTGCCAACATCTTCATACATACAATTAGACTTGTCAATCGGCTCGGTTAAATTGTTTTGGAGTTTAATCAATCTAGATATAATCAATAGAGTTTATAATTTTCAACTCATTTTGGTTCGTTATAGTCTTGAGTTTGAATATTTTGGATTTAGACTGTTTAGAATTCAACTGGTTTTAGGTTTAGATTATTTTAGGTTCTAACTCATTATAGGTTTAGATTAGACTAATTTAGATTACTTTTGAAATCGAATTAGATATGTTTAAGTTGAGATTGACAAGTCAAGATTTCAAGTTGGGATTAGAATTTAAAGGTGTAAACACAATGCCTCGAGGTGTCATTGGTGTTTTACAACTGTGTAGGAGGTGTTTTGGGCAAATTAATTGAGTATGAAATTTATATCTTAGGTTTTGGGCAAATTACAAGGCATACCTCTTCATAATCTTAGAGTTTACATAATAAATATTGAACTTTATCCTTGAATTCATAATAGTGCATAATTCATGTGGTGGGTAGTGAGCGAGCGGGTGCGAAGCATGACAAAACGAGGTGGACGGATGCGGAGCGGGCGGGCAAAGTATCAAATCCATCACTTATCCACTACTCACGACATGTTTGACTTTAGACATTTACACCCATCTATTATCCACTAAACTTTTACCCATACCCTTCCCAACGAAAACATGTAGATCCGCAAAATTATACTTAGGGATAGTCATGAATCGGGTTGGGTCAAGTTTTTGGTCCACCCCAGCTAACCCGAAAATTTAGCACCTCCACTAGAACATGACCCCACATTTTATGATGGCCGACCCGCACTTGACCCGAAAATTTAGCACCTCCACTCGAACATGGCCTGACATTTTATGATGCTCCACCAGAACTCGACCCAAATTTTAGAGTAAAAACACGAACTCGACCCGATATAAATAAAAAAATATTTTTTCAATTTTTCGATAAAATAGAAAGTTGATTGATAAAATACAATCAGAGAGAACATTATAATAAATATTCCATATTTATTAGATGAAATAGAGAGATAATTGAAAAATATATAAAGAGACGAACATTATAGCAATTATAATTAAGTATTTAAAATAAAATTGAACTATTATTTTAGGTAGTGTATTTTTCATTATAAACCGAACCCAAATCTCAACCTCAAAAAATCCTATGCAAACCCAACCCGAACCCGAAACTTTCTTTAAAAAACTCGACCCTAAAAGGTCGGATCGAGTCGAAACCCATCGAGTCTAAATCAAATGACCATTCCTAATTATATACATTTACCATCCCTAACCTCTTGCATCTTCTTGACACGAGAATTATAAAATACCCAGCAACCATAGCATTCCAAGCGACAATGTTTTTGTCAACGATCATGTCGAACACTCTCTTTGCATAAACGGCATTACATCATTTCCCATACATATCAATAGGCGATGTTTTGAATTTTTAATTGTGTTTTAACTTTTTAAATGTTTTAATTTTTATTTTGAACTTCTTGAATTTTTAATACTTGTAGTATTTTTAATATTTTAATATTTTTTTTTTAACTTTTTCTTAAGGTTTAAATAAGTCATCAAACTTGTAAAAATATCAATTAAGTACTTTTGTTATGTCATTATTTACACGTGGATAGTTACATCCAGGTCGGAACATAGGGATTTAAGGGGTTTGGTCCCGCCAACCTTTTTTTTCATTAGGAATAGAATAGATTTTTTAAAAAAATGTAAAATTACCTCTATAGTTCTTTCAAAATTTGTAAAATCTTAGTATGACCCTCTCAAAATTTTTAATTTCATTTTGGCCCCCTTTATAAATTTCTGTTTTTTTTTAATTTCATTTTAGTCTCCCCTTTATAAATTCTAGTTCCCCCTGGTTACATCAGTATTGTTAACGGTCATTTTAGCACATCAATAATCAAAGACGATTTTCATTAGTAAAATGTGTTAATTGATGCAAATTTCATATACAAGGGTGTGGAGATGGTGGAGGTAGAATTGAAGATGGTGGTGGAGATAGAAGTGAAAATAGTGGTGGAGGTGAAACTTGATGTGGAGATGAGACTAGAGAAACATGTCGAGACAAAGAGGAGGAATGAATCTGCTGTAAAGCAGAAGTAGTACAAGGAGGTAATATAGGAGCATCGTGATTACATGTACCTGAAATAGAACTAAGGTGGACACCCAAGGAAAGTGCCACAGTAGAGGATCTGGAAGGGCCAGTTTTTGACAGTTTTGGCACACACAGAATCATCAGCAGTAAAAAATTTAGATATAAACAGTAGCCAAGCAGAAATTTGTGGCCATTGTGACACACTAATCTCATAAGGGAAGCATCCTTCATCAAACCTAACATGTCTAGAAGTTTAAATCCTACCAGTGCTATCTAGACATTTATAGCCTTTGAAGACTGGTGAATAGCCAAGAAACACTCATAAAGTTGATCTAAGTTGTAACTTATGTCTGTTATAGAGTGTTAACAGAGGATAACACAAGCACCAAAAAATTTTCATAAGACTATAATCGTGCAATTTGTTAAAGAGCTTCTGATATGGGAACACACCTTTAAGAGCAGTTGTTGGTAACCTGTTGACCAAGAAAACTGCACTTGAAAATGCATCTTTCCAAAATTGAAGTGGCAGTGAGGCTTGTGCTAATAGTGTGAACCCAACCTCTACTATCTGCATGTGCTTTCTCTCAACTAAGCCGTTTTGTTGGGAGGTGTGAGGACAAGAATGTCTGCGAACAATGCCTTGCTATTGAAGATATGACTGGAGTGCTTGAAAATCTCTTCCAAGTCGGTCTGTAAAGCCTTCAGTTTAACTCCAAATTGCCTTTCAGCTTGCAAATGAAATTGAACAAACACATCTTTAACCTAAGATCTTTGCTTAAGAAAGTAAAGCTATGTATATCTAGTCTAAGAATCTGTAAATGCAACAAAATATTTAAAATTATTTGAAAGAATGGGTGCTGGCCCCCACACATCAGCAACAATTATTTCTAAAGGGGAGCTATAAACAGATGGGGAAGGGGAGAAAGGCAGCTTATGTGACTTGCCTAATTGGCAAGCTTTGCACATAGGTAAACTAGAATTTTTATTTCTTAAAAGGAAACATTACAATGAGATAAGGTCTCAACAAGAACATCATAAGAGATTTCCTAACTTATAATGACACATTTGAAGATGGTCATCTATACATGAGTATTGTTGGTGGATTGCAGTATATCTGCCTCACAAGGCCTGCCATTTTCTATACAATGAACAAAGTCACCTAATATATAAATAATTCTTGTCTTACACATTGGAAGGCGGTCAAGTGTATTCTCTATTATCTCAATGGGACACTCAGTTATAGTCTGTGTTACAAGATCAATGAGCAGCACAATCTAGTATGTTATGCTGATGTAGACTGGGCAGCATCTCTAGAAGATAGACGCTCAACTTCAGGATATTGCATCTACTTTGGAGGCAATCCTATTGCTTGGTGGTCCAAGTGTAATCACTCATTTTTACTCGTAAATATATTAATATTGCATGTATATTTATTATATGAATGTTACTAATATAAGGTGGTGTGTGCATGTATAAGCTATGTATACGTATTAAGGGTGTATGTATGTCGCGTATGTATCTAGAGTATAAGCGTATTTGATTAATATATAGATGTTATGTTAATTATATGTATGATTATACGTATACTAGAATATTATATTAATTAATGATTGTATAATATAAGTATATATTTTCGTATATACATGTATTGCTGTTATAATTATACTATTATTATTATTGGGCTGGTAAAATGAAAAATTAAATATATATTAAACCCAAATAAACATGAAGTCCAAGTCCAATTACAAGGCCCGTTTGGCCCAAATCTGAATCCCATTTAATTACAATGTGCGGGGGAGCGTGGGCCGTTGGATCAAGATCGATCCAACGGCCACGATGCAACCGAGGTCAAAAATATCTCGCCAGCGCGTGTTCCACACGTATGGACCGCTCGAGTGCCACGCGCGCGGGCGCTTTAATATCCCACGCGTGCGTAAGATCCACGCGCGTTACGACTCTGAATCGCGGAGCTCCACGTGGCGAAATCTGAAGCCGCCTCATCAAATCGAGGCTTCATCCAGCCGATCGTTCTTCAAGCCATCTCGACCGTTAGATCGAGATCGATCTAACGGCCGCTTTTTGCTGGCCGCCGGCGAGAATGACCACCACACCGCCATCGCGCCCGATATTCATCCCCGCGTTCGATTATGCCAAAGACAACAAGCAAAGTGTCAGTTCAGATCTGAAAAAAGGAAGATGCAACTTGCAACCAAAAAACAGAGGCAATAATATATATGAAACGGGGCTTTTGTAACGGGGAGATTAGCGGAAAAAAAGAGAGAACAAGGGTAATAACAAAAAAACAGAGATCTTGTAATACAAAAAACCCTGAAAGTTGTAAACATCGAAGATAATCAAAAGCCAGTCCAGTGGTAAATTTTTGTCTCTTTTTTTCTTACCTGTTTTCTTTACATGCATATGCGAAAGATTAACAAAAAAAAAAACAGAAATAAAAGAGGAGAGTAGTCTTACCGAGTCGTTTGTGGGTCTTCCCTCCCTCGGTGATAAGCCTTTCGGCTTCTACAAGCCAAATCTGGTGAACTAAAGGGAGGAGAAGACCCTTTGTATTTGTGTTTTGGTCTAAAAATTTTTTTTTTGAGGTTCGTATTTCCTAGATCTACGACAAATAGGGGCGTATCCTCTGAATCCAACCACGGATTCATGTTGAGGACGAAAAGAAGGTTATTTTGGTGTATTTTGGGAGCCTACCGGCGCCGGTTAGCGGCGGCCGGCGGCGGAGAATACGGCGGCCGGCCGCCGGATTCTGGGTTTCGCAAGAACATTTGAGAGAAAATGAAGAACGGTTTGGGTTATGAAAACCGAAAAATGAAACAAAGAAGGGGAAAATGGGTCTCGGTCTAAAAATAGGCTTTTTATAGTTATTATTATTTTTGAAATGGGTAAATTACACACTTAATCCCACCGCGTTTTCAACATTTTCATTTTTGTCTTGCCGCATGGTATAATCACAATCCCAGTCCCCCTGATGTTTCAAAAGGTTACAATTTCGTCCCTAAATTACACCGAATCAGTTTCCGAATGGTAAAATTACGCCTTTAACCATCCCGCGTTTTTGAATTTTTCACTTTGGGTCCGCCCCTTGGTCCGATTGATTCGGGTCCTTTTAGGTTTTGTTTGTTTCGCAATTTCGTCCCCGAATTACATATTATTGTTCTTTAATTTACGCCACTGACTTTTGTTTTTCTTTCATTTCATCCTGTATTCTTTGTAAATACTAATGTTCGTATTATAATCGTATATGTTGATGTATTCTATTATTTTATTTTATTTTATGTCACTCGTATATGACTCGTATTCTATGTTTACATATATATGTGTATTAAGATTATAATGGTCATGCGTCTTTTATCCGGTTATTCATATTAAGCATGTTATGTTTTAATTGATTCGTACATGGTATATTTTGTATTTTATATGTGTGTGCTTTCTTATTTTTTAGGGCTACATGTTAGTATATTTACCCTTTTTATACGATATGTTGACACGTATATGTTGAAATATGTTTTATTACTAGTATGCATTTTTTTTAATATCTGTTCGTCTACATATACTTATTCCTGCCTTGTTATTTTGATATATTATAGTTGTTTTTATCTATTATTTAGAATAATATGTATATGCATGTTTTAGTCTAGAATATCATCTATGTTAGATTAATATTCTGTTATGACAATATTTACTACATTTAAACATTTTACCATGTTTTATATTTTTTGCCATTAAGATTGCATATCGAGATATAAATTGTTAATGCGGTGTCCTTTTATCCGAGCGTAAACGGGGCCAGTATCAAGCGTAGTGATAGTGGTTGGGCGTTTATTCTCGGGTAACGGGACCCTTAAAATACATTCGCAATTATGACCGAAATTTAAAATAATCGTCACTCTAATCCGGAAAATCCAATATTAATAAAGCGGTAATTATTAAAGTACCAATTTTTGGGCGGTGTGGGGGTGCTAATCCTTCCCCATCCGTAACCGACTCCCGAACCCTGTCTTTTTTGAATCTCTGGTTTTGTGGTGTCAGTGTCCTACCTAAGTGGCGGTGTGCGACTCCATTTTTTATGAGGTTTTTTTAAACCCCGAATAAATATTTTATATCCAAACACCTTTCAAAAACATCCTTCAAAAAAGCCATTTTTATTTTAGCGATAGATAAAAAAAAAAAGACATTCACTATGATGGCGACTCATTGGGAGAATTTTTGTTTTTTTTTAAAAAAAAACAAATGAGAGTCAAGCTTTTAAAATAATTACCTCTTTACTAATATTGGAAGTTCTGGATTAAAGTGACTATTAAATTAACATTCGGTCATAATTGCGCGTTTATTTTAACGCATTTAAAATATGGCATATAAACCTATCTTTTTAAGTGTGGGGAAAACGCTAATGCTTTCGTGGAGATATCGTTCTCCCGTATGGGCCTAGCAAGTACCTTCGGGGCTCGAGTACCTTATGCTTTCGTAATGATATCGTTCCTTCGTACGGGCATAAGCGAATGGGTCCTCCTGAATTGAACCCGGTTGAAAGGAGCCTATAATGGGTGATGATCGGGGGCCTTGCTACCCTTAGTAGGGGACAACAAGGACAATTCGGGTACCTCCTAGCACCAACACTGCATGTAGAGAACATAGAAACCTACCCTGTTAGAGCCATGCGGATAACCTTAGGTTTTAGACGGGATAAATAGGGTTGTTTTGTGTGTTTATTCTGTTTAATTTTGTCATTTTATTTATATATTTATCAATTTTATCTGGTACTGACTTATTTTCATTTCGCTTTTTGTTCTTTTTCTCATATATCATTGCATTTGCATCGCATAAAGGTACTGGATCAAGTGGTTTGCCTGATCAGAAAGTCTTTCACCATGGAAAAAAGGTGTCTTAGGAAAGAAGAGCTTAATTTGTCAGTCAGACATTGGTCAGAGGTCAACCAGAAAATCCAAGGGGACAGTCTGCCTAACGAACGCGTAATAGCTGGATACACTTATGTGAGTCTCCAACAGAACGACTTGTGGGATCTTCAAAGCATTTGGGAAAGATGGGACCGAAGGTTACAAGACTTATTTAGCGATAGTTATGACGACATCGCGCAGCTATTATATGTTCGGATTAACCAGCCCCTACTCCGAGCTATAGTCCAGTTCTGGAATCCGGCTTTTTGCTGCTTCACCTTCAATGGGCAGGACATGATGCCTACGATAGAAGAGTACACTGCTTTACTTAACCAGAAAAATATTCAAGAAGATTGGATCTACGCGAAGCCTCCAAGGAATCAGAATTACACTGCTAAACTCAAAACCTTTGCAGGAATGAGTGACGATTGGGTTAATGGCCTCCTTCAAATCCGAGGAGATAATACAGTCTTTGCATGGGAAAGTATTCGGGACATCATATTGACACATCCAGACGAGGTAAAGAAAATGGACTTATTCGCTTTAGGAATATATGGCTTGGTGATCTTTCCCAGAGTACTCGGGAACATTGACATAGCCATTCTGGATTTGTTTGAGCGGGTTAAACGGAAAGCAAACCCGGTACCAGCAATCTTGGTCGAGACTTTTATTTCTTTAAACGCTAGCCGGAAACATGAAGAAGGACGTTTTCGAGGCTGCGCACAGCTATTACAAGTATGGATCCAGAGTCACATGTGGAAGACGCCGACAAGAGTCCTGCCGGGGATATCCTTCCAAGGTTTTTCGCCTTTACGAGAATACTTAGCAAAGGAATGGCGAGAAGATTTGAAAACAAAAATGTGGACCAGTTTCTTCAGGAACATTCAAGATGAAGACATAGCATGGAGGGTCCCATGGCTCGGTAAAGTTAATTATTTTCTATACAGTTGTGGTGACTTCAACTGGCTGATGATGTTAGGATTACATGGAGGGATCGCTTGTGCTCCACTTTTAGTGTCTCGGCAGTTCGGATCACGACAGTTCATTCCCAATACCGCCGGATTAAGCCAAACTGAATTTCTTTTCAAAGGAGAGTTCAAAGGAAAAATTCAGACCATCATGAGGGCCTGGGATCATTGTTATCGGATCAGGGTGGAAGGAGATACCGAGCACATGACTACCCCAGATTACGACCTTTGGAGACGTTTGAGGGTTAATAATGTGATTCCTGAATCTGATCAAGGACCAACAGTGTCACTCGAAGAGCTTACAAGGGTGGTACCGTCCGAAGCCGATATCTTAAGGAGTGAACTCGAGGAAGTTAAAAAGAAAATGGACATCCAACAGACCCAACATGCGAGCGAGCTCTATAAAGCAAGCTTAGAAGTTGACGAGCGGGATGGGATCATTAGGCAACTGAAGAAATTAAATGCAGATTTGAGTGACAAGAATACTCTTTATCAAAAAGATGCCATCCTATTACAGGCAAAAATACAAAAGGCCGGCCGGAGTCAATTCATAGCTGTGGAAAGAGAAAGAATGAACGGCATCCGTTTGGTGGAAGAAGAACGAGAAATTAACAAAAGAGCGATCGAGAAAGAGATTGAAAGCTGCCGTTTGGCTATGGAGGAAGAAAAACGGGTCCGCCAAGAAGGCCATTGATCAAGAGAGAGAAAGATTCAGACAAGAAATCAGCAAAGGAAAACAGGCTGTTCATCATGAGAGAGAAAGTGTCGTCGTATGGAAAAGAAAATCCATGAGTAGTCGAAATAGACTGTTAGAGATGCAGAAACTGTACAATGACACTATTCAAAGTTTGGGGCAAAACCAAAGTCAAAATGATGAATTAAAAGGAAAGGTAGCGGAAGTCGAACACTCACTTCGAATGTACTGCCACAGGAATAATTTCGCTGAGCTGCAAGAAAGAGAACGCGAAGTGGGTGTGTTACAAGCACGAATTGGGACCCTTGAAGCAATGGTGGAGGATTACAAGGAAAGAATTAATGTGTTCGAGGAAGCTGCAGCCGGAGGGGACACCTATTGGCAGAAGAGATTACGCGACGCTGCTCGAATGATACAGGACAGAGACCAGTACTACGCAAACCTAATGGTGGACATACAGCGAGTCGCCAGACATGTAAATAATTTAGCTGTCGAGGCTGAATCACTCCGACCTTTCATAGCCCCGGGAATGGAATAAGCTCCTAGGTTCCTCAAGCTGCTCAAGGCAATTGGAAAGTTAGGAGATAGAGCTAGAGTCTATCTATAGGACTCTGTGTTATAATTAGATCTTTTGTACTAGGGATCTTTACTTTGTAACACGAATTTTGTTGTAATCAAGACCCTTTAATTCCCGTGAAAGTAATTCAAAAGGGTGATTACCAGCGGAATCAGTACCTTGTCTGCATGCATTCTTGCATTTGCATCATAACATTTGCATCATTGTACATGCATTTATTTTTTACAACCATATTAACAATATGAATATTGTGGCATTGTATGTAGAGTATTAACCCACAATCATTCATCACCTATACTTTACCCGGCTACAAAGAAAGCTCATGGAAGAAAGAATAATCAGTCTAGAAAGAGGGCAAAGAGAGCTCGAGTCAAGGCTTGAAGAGGCCCAGAGAAGCCTTAGTGATCAGATCGCGCAGTCACAAACATCTATAGTTTCTGACATAACTGCATTGCTGGCAAGAAGTCTTGGAAAACGAGTAGAAGGAGAAAATGTTCCAGAACCAGAAGGTACCCCGGCTCACTTCAAGGTTCAACCAACTGCACCAAACCAAGCTAGAAAGGTGTATATTGACCCCGCAGGAATGTCTTCCAGCTTTCAAATAGGGCTCCTGAGACTCAACCCCTTGATACCGAAGCACTTTATGAAGAAGAAGTGCCGGACCTAAACATGGTCGAAAGGATCAGGAGCGAGGTAGAAAAAAGTGGGAAGAAAGATTTCGCCTCATGGAAGAAAAATTTAAAGCGTTACAATCAAATGAAGAATCAGGAAACGACGCTAGCGACCTAAGTCTGGTGTCCGATCTTGTCTTGCCACCAAAATTCAAAACGCCAGAGTTCGATAAATATGACGGAACCACATGTCCTTCTGCACACATAACGATGTATTGTAGAAAAATGGCGGCTTACCATAAAGATGAAAAGCTCACGATCCATTGTTTCGGGATAGTCTAACTGAGCGGCGTTACGTTGGTATACTAAGTTAAGCAAAGCGAATGTCAAGACATGGAAAGATTTGTCTAAAGCATTTTCCGAGCAATACAAACATGTAACAGACATGATCCCTAGCAGAATCATGTTAGAAAATATGGGGCAAAAGTCCAATGAAAGCTCATGACAATATGCCCAGAGGTGGAGAGAAGTGGCCGCCCAAATCCAGCCACCTATCCCGGAGCATGAAATCACGCCATTATTTGTCAATACTCGAAAGGGGCACTCTTTGACCGCCTCATTAATAACACAACACAAGTGTTTTCGCGACTTGATCAGACTCGGGAGTCTCTTGAATCGGCAATTAAGAGCGCGGAATTGATGGTGGGGAAGGGTCTCGAAAGTATAACAAGAGAAATGAAGTAAACACCACCATCACCTATACCGCCCCAAGAACTTCACAGTCTCACAGCCCACAAGCACTGTGGGAAAAACACAAAATTCGAATCAAAGAGATGAGAGGTCACCGAAAAGGATAAAGAGAGAGAACTTTCACTCCCTACCTGTTTCATACTCGAGCTTTATTCCCGGTTGTATGAAGCAGACTTGGTCCGACCATACATCGTTAATCCTGTCAATCCACCCTTCCCGCCTTGGTATAATCCAAGCGCGCATTGCGACTATCACGGCGGTACCCCTGGACATTCCACTGAGAACTGTCTTGCCTTCAAAAAGCTTGTACAGAACTTAACCGATTCTGGGATATTGAAGTTTGAAGAGCCGAGCGTAGCCAACAACCCGCTGCCCAATCATGGGAGCAGAGGAGTTAATGTCATAGAAGAATGCTTTACCAGGAAGATAAAGGATGATGTGTCAAAAGTCAAGTCTCCGTTACGGTGGGTATTTCAACAATTATGCATGGCTCGTGTGATCAACAAAAGCATGATAATAAGGCAGAAGGAATGTGGAAAGTGTTGCGAATTCCATCAGACCGAAGGGCATGATATCCAAGAATGTGAAGAATTCAAGAAATTGGTGCAGTTGATGAAAGAAAAACAAATTGAATTCTTTGAGGAACCCATGGGGAAGGGATCAGACGTATACATGACAGATAG